>MU227069.1:3339388-3352618 GCA_018584345.1 Thuja plicata
TGAAATCAAAGTCCAGAATCAACACAATGAATTAATCAAAAAGGCTGAGGACAACAACTGAAGGATGGATGATTTTCTTGATGGACAAAGAAGAGTCAACAACTACACAGGATTAGGATACAATGAGAATGGAGAATCCTCTAATCAATTTGATAAGAGGAATGCTTTCACAAACCCAAGATCCAAGAAGCTATCATGCAATCACTGTGGAAAACTAAGCCACATCTCAAACATCTGCAGAAGTGAAATGAAAGGTATTTCTCAAGCACAATCTACTTTTATTGGTAATTGTTATAATTGTCAAAAGAAAGGACACAAGGCACATGAGTGCAGATCCAAAGTGATGAATCCAAAAATAAAAACCTATATGGAGAAGTACTGTCCTACATGCAAGATGAATGGGCATACACATAAGGAATGCTGGAAAAAGAATAACAATGCATGGACTCCAAGGGAGAATGATAAAAACTACAAACTAGTAAGAGAAGGTAAATCATATGTTTGGGACTATAACACATGGGTAAATTGAACATCATGTGGAAGGTTTGGTCATATTTCTGCCAACTATATGAGAAAGTGGACCAGAAGGTCAAGAGGATGGACCAATCCAGGTATGACATGTTTACATTGTCATAAAGTTGGACATGTGATAAAAGATTGCAAAGACCGATTGACATACACAAATACTCATCCCAATGGAAATACCATTAATGACATCAAAAGAATGAGAAACAAGATGTGGGTAAAAGCCACAAACACTGAAGGTGCTAGTACAAGCATTGCAAATGATGACACCCCATCCACTAGATCTGGTGACATCACTACATCTAACTAGATTGCATAAGTAAGTATGGAACTACATAATCACAAGTTTTACTATGCATCAGTTCCATTATACATAGTTCATATTGTAATATTAGCATGAATAAAGATGCAATACATTGTTATGTACTAAATTGTTGAAAAGAAACCATCGGTTATCGGGCACAATCTGCATCGGTGAACACACACAGAAAAGTTAGTAAGACTTATTGGAATGTATCGATCATTACACAAGCTGAGTGTAACCCAAAGGATATCGATAAACACTGAATCTACAAAAGCTATCATCGCAACATCACCGACGAGCATCGGTGAAGTCTTCAAACCACTAGCTACCCTGACGCTTTGCATAGACACTGATGGTGTTATGAATGTCTTTACCGACAAAAGAAATTTTCATAAACCGACGAGTCGATAAGCCTTAATGAAAACTTAGGGCACCAAAAAGAATAAAAGCCTGACGGGCAAGCTCATTTTTGCTCCCACAATTTTCGAGCAGAGCAAATAAATTTTCGTGTAGTTTGAGAAGTGACCCAATAGAAGGAATTCATAGAGCATTTAGATTCAAAGGAAATCATAGACATTCAGTAAGTTAATCCACTCACCGATAGCACTATTTTGATTTATGGAAAGCCATAAATTTCAAATACAATGGCATCAATGTCTAGGGTAGAGAAAATCAAGCTTGACAAGAAAAAACCTTATAGAATGGTTAGTAGAGGGGCATTTACTGAACCCAAATATAAGTTACATCCTGAGATAGCCTCTCAACTAGATGATTCTGGAGCATTCTTCCAAATCCTAGCTAGGGTTTTATTGGTCGAGGACATTAGATCCTTCATTCACTGCAAGATCTTGGAGATAGGAGATTTGGACCTTGATAACGCCCATTCAACACTTTGTGATGAAGGTGGAAAGATCAAAGAAGAGCATAAACACTTGGAAGTTAAGGGACTGACAAATGCACTTCATTTTTTGAGGGTTTTCAAAACTGAGTGGATCAAAATTATTCTAAGTAGAGTCCACGACAAAGCTCTATGGCTGAACAAACCCAAGGCTATAACAAAGGATGTTATACACACCGTGACTAGTTATCCAACAACAGACAAACCTCAGGCTCACAAACATCCACCTCTTGCAGAAGTGGAAAGGTTAATCGGTGCAAAATCAGACAAGAGGGCACTGAAAGTAAATACTATTATCGACGGATAGCTGAAATTTGGAGCATGCGTAGTTGGATATAAGATATTCCAAGCTAGTAGAATGAACAACATTTATAGCATTGCAATGAGCACAACATATAAGATCATCAAACAAGGGAAGAAGATGGATCTGGCAGAGATCCTATTGCATCAATTTGAGGAGAACATGTACACCATAAGGTCCTCAAGGAAAAACACATGTAAGTTCGGTTCCCTCATTATGTGTATATTCTTCTACTTCAAAGAGTACTTTCCTTCAATAGGAAAAGTAGCATGGGACACAAGTAGACCAATCACCATGCAAATAAGTGAATTCATTGAATCAATTGGTATAGATTTTGACAATGTAATGCATGAGTACTTCAAAGCCATTAAGGAAATACTACAAGCTAGGAGTAGAATTCATGAAAGTCTGATAGAGGAATACAAAGAAGATATTTGTTTTATGGTGGATACAGATTTCACCTACATTCAAGCTGTAGTTCCTAGGAAATCATGGCTTGAAATGCTTGATTATGAAATTAAAATAGGATTAGCAAAAAAATGCATTCAGTCATTATTAAATGAACCCATTGACAATAAACAACTGAGATTTGGCACATATGAGGAAGCCAAACTAAAGATTAAATCAACTCTTGTTGTCAAGCAGTCTAAAAGAATGGTCAAGAATTTGAAACAAAACTTGAATATATCTTCTGATGGTGAAGAAGAAGAAGAGGGTAAGGAGGAACAAGAAGGAAAGGAGGAACAAGAAGGCAAGGATGAACAACAAAGTAAGGAGGAAGACATCAAGGAACAAATTTGCATCAGTGAAATAGCAGAGTAACAAGAATCAGAGGAAGAGAAATCTGATTCACCACCTCCTCCTCCATCTAAAAAAGCTAGAACTAGAAGCCAAACAACACAAGATGCTATTCCCTCTCCCATGGTAAAAGGGAAGGTGTACAAGAGGAAACTTGCACCTACAAAGGCTAAACAACCACCTAGGGCACCTGCAAAGAGGAGGAAATATGTTCAAACTTATGAATAATTAGAACATTCAACAATGGATGAACCTGACACTGTCAGACTAGCAAAGGAAAAAGAAAAAGTTACATCTCCATCTGATGACATTGATAGCATATGTAAGTACATTTCTGAAGCTGCATCTGTTGGACATCCAAAAATTAGGAAATGGTTAAGATGGGATACAGTAGAACAAAATAAGATTGAAGATGCGCTTATTGCTAAGATGTGCAAACATTATTATGTCCCACTACACTTCACAAGAAAAGATGTTCCACAAGAAATTTTGGATAAGATATCCTCTAGATTCACTTTTGCACTCCACAAGGAGAAGAGGATAAAAGAAAGAGTACTAGTCTCTCTTATGCCTCTTGATTCAACAAAAGAGGAAATCAATGAAGTAATGGAGAAATATACAAAGAAATTCTCACCGAAACTGAGAGCTTATAAATTTCTTCAGGGAAAGCTTATAGAGCTAGAAGAAGACACTCACAAAATATGGAGTGACTTACTAAAACCTGATGAGGAAAGTAGTCCTGAAAAGGAACCTATCAACACAACAGGTCACTCAACAGTTGAGTTGGAGAATGAAGAAGTACAGATCATAGGCCAAAAACAAACAGATATTATAAATGAAGATTGGTCAAAATATGGCCAACATGATCAAGTACTGGATCACCCCATCCACATTAACTTGGAGGATGAAGTAGTTACCAAAGAGGAAATTTCAATAAAGGGTAACTTAGATGTTGATATGAATGATGTTTAATGGTTAGACAAAATTGTCGACACCATTACAAGAAAAGACCCAGGCAGCAGAGACCCAAAAAGATGAAAACATCAATACTGCAGAGGGTGAGACCGACGAACATGACATAGCTATTGACACTGCAACTATCAATACACTGACAAATATGCATATATTAATAGATGCTATTGATATACAGTCAAGCTAGGATAAATAATCTAAGAAAGATGATGATATACCCAAGGATATGGGTACCGATGAAAAACAAGGTGCATCCAACAATCCTAAGGATACAAACACTAAAATGAAGGATGCAATCGATGAGTAGCAAGATGTATCTAAAGAACAATAGAAAGAGGCAGATAAAACAATAGAGGATACATCGAGAAAGGTTGAAGAGCAAGATAAGAGTGAGGAAGTTGAGAGAAATGAGGAAATGAAGCAAAAAGAAGATTCATCTGTTGAAACACCCAAGGTACGTGAGGAGACGTCTTCACCAAACTGGCAAGTGAACACTAAACAGGTACAAAAGGATGCCTCATCCTCTTGACACTCACCAACTAAGTCAACTTAATCAAAAGCCTTAAAAATGGTGGTACATCAATCTGCCACCCAACCAAAGAAGAATAAGAAGAAATAGTAAAGAAGGATATTGTTATGCCCTGCGTCCCCATCCCTACATTTTGTGTGCAAAATGTTGGGTCCCCCCCCTTTTTTTTTTCTTTTTGTTTGTTTTTGCTTGCGGCTTTGCCTTGTCCTTTTTTTCTTTATTTTCTTTCTCTGGGGTTTTCTTCCCCGCTGTTGTGTTTTGTTTGTTTGGTTTTCGCCTCCGTGACTCTGGTCCCAAAGGTTGTTCTTCGTTGGGAACTAGACTTCGGACTCTGGGATTCTTCGCCATGATGTTCTTAAGGATATCATCGTGGGGAATCCCCAGGCCCGGGGTCCAGAGGTTTGCTTGTCCGGAGTTTTCTAGAAGGAGGAGGATTACCCTTTTTACCACAGGTATAAATAGGACTTATCTATCACTTTCACACTTACCGCGATTAAAACTTTTGAGAACTCAGAGTGATTAACAGAGCAATTTGTAGAGAGTTAGTGATAATCAATGCTTAACATTTCTAAGTCATTTCCAGGTGATTGCGAGTGCTACATGGTGGTGATTGTGACCATTTGAAAACTCGAGCTGTCACAGAGCTCCCGCGGTAACTCCTTTCCTCCACCTTTCAGCATTCTCAGGTTGGTTTTTCTGTTCCCGCCTTTCTATTTTCTTCTGGTTTGCTTGGTTTCTTTTGTCTCTTTTGTTTTGTCATTTTTTTTGTTTGTTGTTTTCTGGTTCTGCCACCCGTTGGTGGGTTGGCTCTGCCAGAGGGTTGTCTGCCCTCTGTGCAGAAGTGGTTCATTTGTAAAGAATGTAAATAGTTGTATATATGTGTTCTGCCTTGTCTAGTTTTCCTGCGGACGTCATTTCGCATTATATATTTGTGAATATGTGTGTATATTTGTATATAATCTTTTTATATCCCTCCATTTCTATGTGTATATCCTTTGGCCTTAGTGTATATCCTTTTGGGTGTCTTGAGAGGTGGTCGAGTCGCCTGTATTGCTAGTTTTCCGCCTGTGAACTCGCTTCGAGGTAGAAAACCACCTGTTTGAAACTTGGCTCTCGGCCGGTTTCAAACAGGTGGTTTTCTCTCTCTTCCGTGAAACCAATCAGACCCTCATTTATGTCCCATGTGCACAATCAATTCCAGCCAAGTGGCCTTCACTTTTCACGCATTCAGACAGTTGGCTCTGCCGTCATTGCCATAACTTCCATTTAATACCTACGCACGTGGCACCCACGTGGGCTTGATGACTTGCCTTTTTACACATCTTCGCCAATGGTCACTTCTCCGGGCTCTGGGTCTCCTATCATTAGCCATCATGTGTCTTTACCAAGCGTGTAGTAAAATCCTTGGACCTGGATTTTTAATAAAATCTTAATTTTATGTGGTACGTTTTCTCTTCAGTTATCTTTACATGAAACTAACTTTTCAAAAAAAGTAAGCATCGCGGTGGTGAGATCTCCGGGCCCCAAATTTTTTTTTTTGATTAACACGTTCTGACGATCGCTTTGTCTTGCAGGTTCCCGGAGTTCTTTTCCCAAACATGTCTGAAGCATCCACATCTTCTCCACTCGGAAGTCCAGAGCTACCTTCCGCAGCAGAAACCAGGGCAATAGTAAAGTCTAAAATGGAGAAGGCCCTAGAGAAGATGCCCCTGACTATGAAATTTGTACAGGACAACATCATCATGGGCTCAAAGATTGAGTCCAAGGTTAAGCTGATAACCAACACCAGTGTCAGAACATGGTCGGAGATGTAGGCCTTGGTGAAAATAATGCACATCCAAGGACAGGCTGGAGATCAATTAGCAATCAATGTCAGGAACTCCGGAATCCTCAGGGCGGCTTGTTTCCTGTGCTCCGTGCAATCTCTGGAGCTTATCTTAACATTGGCCACCAACTACAATTATTTTGTTTGGGTCGTTATGCTCACGGCCGCAGAACCCATGGGATACCCCACTCCTCTGGTATCCCTCGACCCAGTCACATTCTAGGCAAGCCTGAGAATCCCACAATTTGATAAGGCCTCAGTGGTTACAAGGACTGATGCCTTAGCTTAATTTACATAGCTGGAGGATGCCACCCGGGTATATATGAATACCCATTGGCTCAAGGCCCCAAAGAGGGACCCAAAAAGGATAAAAAAAGAGATTCCCCACTCTGAGTTTAAGGAGAGCATCCAGATGGGGATGATAGCATTGGCCTAGGTCTTTGGGCAGCCCTCTGCCTAGGAGTTTTCTTGATGGATGTATTATTTCCTCCTTGGCATCTCCACCAAGGGAGGATACTTCGACTGGGTGATAATAATCTCCAATCATGTCGACTCTCAGTTCCAGCAGCTAAACAGGAAGAAGAAATTTTACATGTCTTCCTATGTTTTTTGGGCCCTAGCGTAGCAGAGGCCCCATGCCCACGGCCTACTTACAGATGGCATGCTCAGGATTGGCCTGGGACAAAAGGCACCGTGGGAACATTTCCCACAAGTTCAATGGGAGGCCAACTTCCCCAATTTTTGTCGGGTAATCGACACATTCATTTATTACCATATGCTTACTCCCACCCGGGACGCCGGATACCGCCTGTCCTTAGAGGAGATGAATTTGGTCCATAGCTATGGACATTATTACATTCACTTCCAACATCACACCTACATTAGGGTCACCGGCTTCTCTGGGAAACCCTACTTGTTGCCCAAGCACTATGGGGACAAGATCGTGCTCTTGGAGTATTGCAGGCAAATAATGGAGGTGCACGTTCTCTTCACCCTCAAAAAGATACCCAACATTTCATTCCTAATCACCTGTGGGAATTACACATGCAGCCTGGCCGTCAAAAAAGAGGTAGATAATGAACTGAAAAGTTACAACTTGCAAGAATTTTATTTGGCGCGGAAAATTTTTGATCCGCATGGAAGGATAGCGACGGCACTGCCCCGGGCTTCAGAGCCCCATCATATCCATATGGAGGACTTCTGGAAAGATTTCCAGGATGATGTGGAGGTGCGAAGCAGGCACTACGTTAGAATGATGGCTGGCATGATGCAGAAATTGAAGCTCTGGAGGTTCCCAGCAAACTTCTTAGACGCCGCCCCCACTACCGATCTTGAGTACAAGGCAAAGGGGATCGACAAAAAGACTCTTCCACCAGTAAACTGGAGTGGCCAAGAAGGGCCCACAATTGAAGACTTCACTCGAGAGGTGGTCAAGAAAATCCATGCCTATTTCAAGAAGGTGTGCCCTGAAAGTACCCGTCGAGTAGCCCAGCCGGTGCCAAAATTAACTCCGCAGCCGGTACCAAAGTTGACTTCGAGGGCCAGGACTTCTTCGCAAGGAGTAGATAAAGGAAAAGGAATAGACACGACCCCTCCTATGCAAGAAGTCCCCATCATAGAGTAGATAAAGCAATCGGTGGAAGCCTCCCAGCAGATGAGGGAGCAATTAATAACGCGACTGGCCACTCCACCACTCATAGCCAGGCCACTTCGTCCCTCCTCCTCCCCGTCATTGGCAACCTTAATGGTTAAGGCAACATGGGTGGACCCCATGGAGGCGGCAACAATAAGAGATGCAGGGCTACCTTTGGTAACCTGGAGAAAGAAGAAGCTTAGAAAAAAGTCTAAGGCAGAGCCAGGGTTGGGAATATCCCAACCCCAACAAGTTGAAATCCTCTCTTCCAGTTCCCCAGAGCCGGAGAAGGAAACGAAGCCTGCAGAAGTCCCAGCCAGTCCCCCTACACAAGAAGAATTTGATGATGTGTTTGTAGCTGACAAGTTTGGAAACTTGCAGGGGGATAATAAAATAGAGGTAGAGGTCCCAGTAGCTATAGAGCAAGAAGCTCTTGAACAAGAACCTGCACAAGAACAAGAAAAGAAGGTAGAAGAGAAAGAGCCGGAGCTGGAGATTGCCTCCGGGGCTCAAGCGATGCAAGGTCCAGGAGTGGACCAACAAAAGCAAGGTGAACAAATGGCATCCGCTGGGGGAACCGAATCTTCGGGAATAACCATGACCCCAGCCGCCACGTTCCAAGGGCCACTCCCGGGAGTGACCTTTGGGCAGGTGATTACAGCGGCCCAAACTCTAAATCTTAGCCCGACACCTCCCCTACTACCAAAAGAGGTGCCAATAGAGGAAGAGGCCCTGGCAGTGGAAGAAGAAAAACAAGAACAACATGAAGAGCAATAGGAAGAAGAAATCCCCGAGGAAGCCTACCAAAGTCCAGACTCGGTAATAAATACAGAGGACAAGACTGAGGAGATGGAGGTTGAAGAAGATGTTGCCACAAAAGTTGAGGCAGGAAGAGGGATGGATGGGGTCCACGCCACTGAGGGGCAACAACCATAGGACATCAGAGAAGAATCAAGGGAAAAGATTCTGGTAGGAAGGCCACCCCTCCCGCCTCAGTGGATGATAGAGAGCAGGAAATGAAAAGCTCAGTCCAATCCTGTGACTCCTCTCTCCCTGGCTGAAATGATGGCCCAAGTTCAGGCCCTGCCAAAGGCCAAGAAAGCCCAGATAGTTCATACTCTTTGAACTGGGCTGGGTGGAGAAACAGTTGCCATTGTGGCAACACCTCCCCCAGACGCCGATAAAGCAACCGCAGAGCCTGGGGACTATAATGTTGCAGAGGTATCACTAGGAAAAAGGGGAAAGCAAGGTGAGGTAGACTTGCTAAAGGAGGTAGCTAGGGCAGTAGAGGCCCATTATGAAAAGGAAGCCTAGAGGCTCAAGGCAAAAAAAATCAAAGAATGCAAACCTTATGGGGTTGCTCACCGAGCTGGCTCGACCCATCAATGCCGCTCCTTTGGAGGCCTCTACCTCTGAAGACCTACCACAGAGTGACATAGACTCCCTGTGAGTAATGAAGAAGAAAACCTAGGCAGTGGATGAGTGGGTCACCCTGCAGATATGAAACACCCGGTGTTTCCTGGTATCCACCCTTCCAGATTTATACGCAGCCTGGCAGGTCATTCACCAGGCGGAAATTCTTATTGAACTGTGGGAGGGTGATGCCAAGAATTACCAGGCATGGAAGGTGGAGCTAGAAGAACTCCTTACCCTAGGAGAAGATATGATTTCTGAATCTGGAATTCTGGGTGATGAATCATTTGATTTTGTGAGAACCCAACACTCCAGATTTGACCTCACATTGGAGGTAATCAAGCAACTGGTAGGGTCTCTGCAAGATAAGGTTAACACTGTGAAATATTCTTTCAATTTGTATAAGTCTTTTGTAATAAAGACTTTCGGGGCAGATCCCCTTAGCAAAGATACATGTACCCCTGAAGATTCAGTTTTGGGGAGTTTTGATGAAATAATGAAGTCCCGATATCAATCTCTGGAGGGGATAGATGGGGCCCAGATGGCAAATTTAACTTGCATAATACTTAGTGGTCATGACGCGGCGAGAATGGCCAATGAGTTTAAAGAAAATGTTTCAGACTTGGGGGAACAGATTGAAGTGGCCAAATACTGAAGGGCCAGCCTGAAAGATATAGATGAAGATGGCATTTCCCACCTCCTCTAGGCTTTCAATGATAATAAGCAACCTTGAGCTTTCTCCGGAGGCCGGGGAAAATTTAAGTGTTGGGTGTTCTTTATTCTTTTGGAGATGTAAGTTCCCAGATCCCAGAGTCCTGGATCCAAAATTTTGTATTCTTTCAAGTGATTCGTGTCCCGGTCCCCGAGGCCGATCGGTCACTTTCAGAAGCGGTTAATAAAGGCTGTCATAGGGTGGTTGGCTACATCAAGGAGGCGTCAAATTGACAGTTGGTTTTCTGATAGAATGGTCTTCTTGAGGTGCCTCTCAGGAATACACCAGGCACATTGGAGACAGGGTGCCGCATTTCCCATTTATGAGGTATGTAACCCCGATCCCCGGGGGACCTACTTTCTTCTTTCTCCTTCCTGGCTCTTTTCTCGAGGCCGATTCTTCCGCTGTATATCCTTGTCTTATCCTTCTGACATGTCAGACCTATTCCATCTCAAGGTATTTTTTAGGGTGGCGCAGGTAGTACCGGCCCCCAGGTATTGTATTTTATTAAAACATGATGTAAGTTAGGGTTAGGGTTAGAAGATAGTTGCATAAATAGCCAGACTGGCCCATTTCCAAGGGTCGGAAAAATTGATGATTTTGTTGTCCATAGTAATAGAAAGGTGATTTCTCATTTTGGTTGCAGAGCTCAATGCTCCATTGTTTTGGTTTCTAATAGTTAGATGCTCCCCTGGAGCCACCATTGTATCACGCACCAGTGCTTGTTGGAAGAGACATTAATAAAGAAGGAAGAATTCTATACAATGATGTTGTTGGCGTTCCTGCTTCTGAGTTAATGGTATTTCATGCTTTATGTTCTTTATGTCTTCTACTCTGATATGTTAAAATAGATTAAAGACCTCTTTTCCCTCATTACTGATGAAGTTCTAACTAATGGTTATGTATTTCTTCGGTATTTAGTATAGTATGTTAGAGTATTATTGATGTTCTGGATGTTTAAGCATGAATATAGTTAGATGAAGTATTTCTAACCTTGCAGGATCTTTTTTCCATTTTATTTTCTAAGTGTAGAATGCTAGGGGAAAACCTTACCTTATTGAATCCCCGAAGAGAATGAGTTGAATAAACCAGCTATCCCCCTCGAAAATAGTCACTTCTCCCAATAGAGCCCCGCACTGTCGTGACCTGACACCCAGGTGCTTGAAGGCCTGGGGAATATATTTCTCCCGGACAACCTTTGAAGGTGGAGTTGGCTGGTATCCCCGGAACCCGGTGACAACTTATGACTGTTGGCAGACCCGGTCAGCAAAACCCCATCAACAGATATATTGGCTGTAACACTTGATGAGGTCATTGAAGTTCCAAACTGGGATATTACCACATTGGACAGTGACAAACTTCAAGAGTTTGGAGTGCTCTGTCAGAGAAAATCCATACAGAAGAAAATGATCCAAGAACATAGAGAAAACATGGCACTTTACAAGGCTAATGAGATACTCCACCAAGTGGTTCCTGAAGTGAAAATTGATGAAAATACTTTAGTTAAGGAACAAATTGCTGTTCTCACCGACGCTATAACAAAGCAAGGTATAGAGGCAGATCAAGCAATGGAAGAACAAGCAGAAAAGAAATATCAATTAAAGCTAATTGATAAAATCAGCCAAGAAGTGGCACTGAACAAGGTAAAGCTCTCAGAACTCAGTGATGAATTAGAGCCAATGATTGCTGAAGCAATCACCTTAGTTCAGAAAATGTGCACACTAGAGAAATATGGAAAAGAAAACAGTGACAAATTGCAGAAATTGACTCAAATGTCACAAAAAGTGCACAAAGGCTAACCTCTCATGCTGACAACATAAAGGCACATCATGACATGGTCATAGAGGAAAATAGGCTAAGGAAAGAAATATGGGATGCTGAGACTCAATTCAGAGGTGAGATCACAGAGCTTCAAGCACACATTCTACCAAATCTTACCATTCTGCAGCAACATATTTCTAAAGCAATAAATCTAATAGCAACCCCAAAGATGTCTGTAGTAGACAACATCTATGATATCCATGTAAGGATTTCACTAGAGCACATGGCTCTAGAAATGCTGAAGGAGAAATGGGAGAAAATGATGGAGGAAGTCAAGTCCTCACATTACCATCTTTTTGAAAAGTTGTAAGTACCTTTGTCTTTAGAATCAAAAAAGGAGGAAAGGCAATGCATATAGTTATGTACAATACATATATCAGTTGAAAAAGAAAAGATAAAGGATATATATATATATATACTTACACTTACTGGCATATACATAGGGGGAGTCATTCAAATGACTAAGGAAGAAGTATACATGTGTACATACTAATACACTTAGTATGTTTCACATATCATATTTTTGATACTAATGTCAAAGGGGGAGATTGATGACATTATTTTTCCATTAGTATACTCACTGAAAAACATAGACATAAAGCATTACCGACGAACCACAAGTAGTACCGGTGAAATGCAAGCATACCCGACAGAACAAAGATTTTGAGAAAATGCTAAGTATAAAAGTGACAAGCATCACCGACAACCACAAGCATCACCAGAGACCACAAGCATCACTGGCAACTACAAGCATTACCGGTGAAACAGTTTTTAGAACTAACTCAACATAAACAAAAAAGGCATACTCGATGACCAGTTCAAGAAAGGAACACCAACGATCAAGAAAACTGACCATCAGAACCAACAGACAGATCAAGAACCCGCAAATTGTGGATCTAAGTTTTACATGACGGTTAAAGCAATGTAATTCAATTTATAGAGTTTTTTTTTTAAATTTTAAAAATCAGAATTTGATGGTCATGCAGGCTTTATGTAAATGCTTTAAAGCATCCTAACGGATCTAAAGCATATCTAACTAAAGATCAAGGTCAAGTTGTAAACCTTGGATCTAGAGTTAACTTGTGCTGCATGAATCAAGAATTTAACCTAAATTTGTATAAATAGATGTTCATACTTAATTGTGAGTACATGAATTATTATTATTGATAGCCACGAAGAGCATCTAAGGAGAAGAAGGAAGAATTCATGCAAAGATAAAAAATAGAGTATATCAATTTTCAAGAACACATAGAGGCTACCGACAAGGAGATAAAGGTACTATTCAATCATGGAAGGATGATTACTTAAATGTATGAAGCTTTATAGGATCTATTATCAGCAATTGAAGATTCCATTTATCATTAGATCAAAAACTTATGTAGTTGCATTCTAACAAGTGCATCACATCTAAAATCCTTTTGTAGAAGGTGGACTTAACCATTCTTTCCAAATCTCTTAATAGAGTGCACACTTAATAGTGTTGCTAAAGCTTCAAACAA
>MU227069.1:3352668-3412583 GCA_018584345.1 Thuja plicata
AATCCCCACCGCAGTTTTTACTTCCTTAACAGGAGTTTTCTGCGATATCATATCTTGTGTCATGTGTTATCTATTTTCATGAATGTTTCTATTATTGTTACATATCAAAAGAATGTATGATATGATTCCATATGCATAAAGAAAGATGAACAGTTAGATAAGATAAATTACAAACTGATGACTAAGGGTTAATGGGCTAATCAAGAAAAGATTTAGAGGTACTGATTCACCCCTCCCCTCTCAGTAAATTAGGTGCTAGGGTTGGAATCTAAATGATCAATCTAAAAGGTAAGTACTTTTATGTAACCTATTGATTACAAATTTTATGCAATAAAAATGTCACAAAGGATGAATCTTTGGCCTAAGGACTCTTTATGGATAGCCAAAAAACAATTCAAGCTCTAATTATGGAAGGAAATTCCCAACTCCTCATCAAACAAATCCATATTTAGTACTCATGCAATGACAAGAGGCTGAGGGCATATTGAAACTTAGTGTGGGGCCTTATTGAATACTTTGAGGCATTAAACATAAAATCTATTCCAAGACACCAAAATAGTGTTGTTGATGTCCTCATTTCCTCTAGTAGCTCTTTACAACCTATTGAAAAATCAAAGTTGAAAAGTGATGAAGGGTACTCCCCTTATTCAACCAAACACACACAACACAACATGGAAATAAATAGAAAATTGTAAGAATATAACAATAGCAATAACATAAACACTTGCTTTCTATTATCTTCAATAAAGAGACATTACAATAATTAGAAAAGTAACATGCTACAACCACATGGGAATTTTCATTGCAATAATTTGCAAGATAGAGCCACAAGCTAAACTTCTAGAACTGAACTCGAAAATCCCCCTTCATCCCTATAGAGATAACACAATTAACTGCCTTAGAATATTATGGAAGGTGGAATTTTCCCATTTTGGCACCCAACGGTTCAATTTCCCACCTTAAGTGATTTCTCTCTCTTCCCTTTGTATTTAAACTGGAGTCCTGATGGCCCAACTTTTGAAAACCATAATTTGTGAACCGTTGATTCGATTGGCAATTATAACCCTTTTTTAGAAATCCCACAAAGTGATTTACAACCTTTGTCTTGCAAATTATAAGTTGATGAAAGTTTGATCCTGTTTTAGAGCCTCTAAATCCTTCAAAACTAAGCTTATTAATGCCTCAAAGTATTTAATAAGGCCCCACACTTAGTTTCCATTTCAACCACTCCAACCCGACGCTGCTGTTGAATCTGGGTGGGAGTCGGTTGCATATCCAGAACAAAGGAGTGGAGGGACTTGAAGCCTGCAGCTCCTTTGGGTTGGATTTTGAATGCTTTGACACTTCATGGTACTGGCTGGGAGATGCCTACTCCTACAGACCTGACAGATGATTGGAATGAAGGATGGAATTCACAATCTCAATTTGAATGTCCACAAAATGAGGCTGCAAAGATGGAGGAGTGATCCATTTGCAGTGGGTGATAGCTCATGAGCCAAATGTAGAATTTTGAGCATTAAATTTTGTAATCAACTCATATCGAAACATATGTGTAATGTTTTGAGCCCATGTGGCTGGTTTAGTGGTTAGGTTTAGATAGTTTAAGTATACCTCATAATTTTTAATTTTGCCCCCTTGATTCTGTCATGATGTTGAAAATATTATGGGTCAGAATTTTGTAATAAGTGATGATTCCAGGTTTTCTTTCCGATTCTTTCCCAGGTGAGCTTTCGAATCAGTTTATAAATAATAATATATATAGTGGTTTACCCACTTTTGCTTAAAAAAAAATGCCCTCAACCTCTTGTCATTTCATGAGTACTAACTATGGATTTGTTTGATGATGAGTTGAAAATTTCCTTCCATAATTAGAGCCTAAATATTTTTTTGTTTATCCATCAAGAGACCTTAGGCCAAAGATTCATCCTTTGCGACATTTTTAGTGCATAAAAGTTGTAATTGATAGGTTACATAAAAGTCAATATCTTCAAAACTAAACTTGATCTTGCCATGAAACTTTACCGACAATATTATATATCCAAAATGAACCTCTAGGGAAGAAATCAAAACAATCCTTTCTCAAATGAAAAAAATTACTAAAAAATAGTAAACTTGCAAAAAGTAGTAACCCTGTCCAAAGGTAGCTTTTATTAAAAACTAGACAATATTTTTGGGTGATGTAAGATTGCTCTTACACCCTGGATGCTCCTGTATCAAACACCCAGGGTAATTTGAGAAGTGACCTTGTCACATATCATGTGTGTGAAGGAAAACCAAGGTGGTCAACCACTTCTTTTGATATCCATGATGAATCTTCAACAAGGTTTCCCTTCCATTTGACCAAGTACCCTTCATATCTCTTCTTTCTCATGCTTCTACCCACATGAATATCCAAGATATCATCTATCTCTTCTGTAGTTAAAGTAGGTGGAAGAATATTCCACTGTTCTTTGTCTATTTCATCTTCTAAACTTCCTTCATGATACTCTATCAAATCTGAAATATTAAACATAGGTGAAATATTGAGTTTACTGGGCAACTGTACTTCATAAGCATTTCTTCAATCAAGCTTCTTCAGGATTTTTCCTGGTTCAAATTTCTTCATCTTCAACTTGTTGTATGTTCCCATTTGAAATCTCTCCTTTCTCAAATGAACCATAAATTCATCTCTAATTTGAAATTCCTTATTCCTCCTTTTCTGATCTTCCTTAAACTAGTACTATATATTAATTTTATTAATATACTTAATTATCTCTTCATGTAAATTATTCAAGTGTTCCGCAAAGTCTTCAGCTTCAACTCTACTCTTCTCTCCATTGTCCAACTTCCTTAATTCTAAAAAAATTCTAGGACTAATTTCATATACAATATGGAATGGTGATTTACCAATGCTCCTATTGACAGTGTTAAATTTTAGGATCACTGCAAATGGTAGCACTGCCTATATTGTATGTGGTATGTGTGTTTCAAATGCAACAATCTCTCTTTCATTTATATTGAGAAAGAGGCTAGGAGAGACATTTCCCATGAAGGGACATGTCTATCCATTATAATTTTATAATGTTTCATTAATCAATAATATAAGTTTGCATTATATATATATATATATATATATATATAATACAATATATTATTATTAATCAATATCTAAGTATTATATGTATTCTAAATAATCATAGGACAGAAGCTACAAACATTAACACTCCCTCTTAGCTAGGGAGGATGATCAAACGAAATGTATAGTGGTCTCCCTTGTCAACTCTTTATGACCCTCACCATAGCTACATAAAACATCAACACTCCCTCTTAGCTAGAGAAGATAAAATACATCAAGGTAATAAATCCATTAATTTTGAAAGAGAGGAGATATCACCTCACTATGATATCAGGAGATATGGTATATGCAGGAATATAAAGTCACATGATATTCTCCATAGCTCATAAATATCTATGATATGTGCAATGATATTACATCTCATGATGTTTTCCATATGGATACTAAGTTTACGTAGATACATGTCACTACATGACATGTCTCATACGCTTAAATAAATATGTAAAACTAAGTTCAAAAGGATCCTAATATGATCCATATGGATACTAAGAAATTTCTTATTACATAATTCGTGATATGAAGTATCACCTAACTTGTGATATAGAGTATCACATATCACATAAATCATGATATGAAGTATCACCTAAATCATGATACAAAGTATCACATATCACATAACTTGTGATATGAAGTATCACCTAACATGTGATACCAATTTTTACATATCACCTAACATGTGATATGAGGAATCACCTAACACGTGATGCCTAGTTTAGATATCACCTAACTCGTGATATGAAGGATATAATATGCTCGATAATATTACATTTTCCTTATATACCCCTATTATGGTATGACATTACATCACATAATTTCTACCATAACGAATCATGGCACATCCATGAATCAAGATGATACCAAGTCAGCATGAAATTAGCATTACAAGATCGTCACCTTATAATGTTAAAGACAATTGTTCATTAACCAAAAAAGTCATCACCTTTTAGAAATGTACACAGGATGGGTGGGCCTAGAAGTCATGGAGTCACACACATGACATCCACCTTGACTCATCTAAGAGGGTGAATCCACCATGGCTCATTCCAAAGGGTGGGAACAAGCTATTATCAATTCCTCTTCACTTTAGATGAGATCCCAATATAAATAATATTTTTTATCATATAAATAATTATAAAGATTATTATTTTGTAATTTATCTGACTGATGCTATAATCATTAACACTCCCTCTTAGCTAGGGAGGATAAATGTATTACCTCAATGTAATATGTGAGTATAGATAACCATTTAAAATTTATATCATTTTACTGATATCACGAGAAATTGTCCTCAAGTATCAAATCTAGGATACTTACCAAGTACTCAAAGCAATGGTCTCCAAATATAAAATTACAAGATATTTACCAAGTGCTTAAAAATAATTATCGTGAGTAATGGTCTCCAAGTATCAAATCTATGATACTCACCAAGTACTCAGAGTAATACTCTCCAAATATCAAGTCCATGATATTCACCAAGTACTCAAGATGTCTTGTATGATATGTGCACTAGTATAACATATGTGGTACGTACCATATAGACATGATATATCCATACCATATTGTATATGATATGGTATTTATGATAATATGTGAGTATAGATAATCATTTAAAATTTATATCATTTTAATGATATCATGAGCAATGGCCCTCAAGTATCAAATCCATGATACTCACCAAGTACTTAGAGCAATGGTCTCCAAATATCAACTCACAATATATTCACCAAGTGCTAAAAAATGATTACCATGAGTAATGGTCTCCAAGTATCAAATCCATGATACTCACCAAGTACTCAGAGTAATGCTCTCCAAATATCAATTCCATGACATTCACCAAGTACTCAAGATTTCTTGTATGATATATGCACTAGTATCACATATGTGATACTTACCATATAGACATGATATATCGATACAATATAACTTATAAGCAATTTAAACTATACCTTCTAGTCCATATTGATTTACATGATATAAACTATCATAATGGAGATGTTTGCAAAGTTGTCACCTCACAACATCAATCAAATACAAGTGTTCATTGTCAAAAAGTTATCACCTTTCTTCAATGTTAATAGGGGGACCCATAAGTCATGGAGTCACACACATGAAATCCACCTTGATTCATCTCAGAGGGTGAAGCCAAGGGCTTTAACCTTAGACTTCTCTCTCAAAGACAAGAATGCAATAAAGTACATATCAAGAAATCACCGAGGCTGATACTCCCTCTCAACAAGGGCTTTGTTCTCCATAACTCGAAGCTTGTTCAAAAAAGGTACAAAATTTACTTTGGCAAGAGGCTTGGTGAGAATATCGGCCATCCAATCTTCAGTGATAATGTACCTCATCTGAATACTAGAGAAACCATCTCTCCATAGTCTACTCCCTCTGAATCAAGTTCCTCAGATGTCAGTTGATGCAAATTCTGTAGTTGCTCCCTCTGTCACAAAATCATACCATATTCACATACTCCAATCATGGAAGATATCTTTCTCCAATAGACTCTCATCATCTGACACATGATTATTTTTTCAATTATCACAACATTGTTCACAGGAGTAGTTTCTCATACACAAATGTACATGTTTGATTATATAGTAACATGAGTGAATTTAATAAAATGTAGCTTTATCCTCTGACTTAATGATGATGTGACTTCTTCTGAAACAAAAATTAGCTTTCTGACCTCTTCATCCAAGGAAATATTAAACTCCCTCTGAATCTGATCTCAATCATCAATTCAGTCACAAACATCAAGTTCATTCTACCTTGAATGTAATTTCTTGTGCTTCTGTTCTGAAGGTACATCAAAGAGAAATTACCAATATCTCATAAAAATAAACTATCTCGAATGGAAATATCAATGATAGAAGCATATATGATTTACTATTCAATGTTATATCATGGATTTCAAACTCAAAAAATTCATGTCCATTAGTAAAACATGGAATACTTATCTTTTATAAATTTTAGATATTCCTCTCCATAAGGTGAGCCCAAATAGGAATTCTGCCTTGTTAAATGTGTAGTTCCATTCCATGTTAGATACTCATAATCAATTTGAATTTGCCTTTACACTCCTATATTGATGATACTCACACAACAAATTGTTTCAACGGGCTTGCATGATACACCAATCCCTCTTCTTATTCTTTACTTGGAATGATGAATTGCTTTGCAACACCTGTGTCTATTGTTCGTCTTCATTTAAGAGTCTTAGTTAAGACTTAAAGTCCACGAATTAACTATTAAATTCTCACATCATTAATTATTTTATTTCCTAGTGGTCATCTTCTCATCAATATTGTCTTTCAATAAGTTATTTCCTTTTGTGTTTGTTACTATCAATTTACTCCCGTCCCAATGATAGATTAACTCATATTTCTGCACTCCTTAATACATATTTGGTACCGATAATTTGATACACATGTTCTGAAGATAATAATTCATTCTCATAAACCATGTTTTCCCCATATAGTCAAAGGACGATATAAAGAGAGTCGGTAGGAGCCCATATTTATTATTTGTGATTATTACTATATTGTAAATGACTATAACCTCTTACTGAATTATGTAATCTGATTTCCTTATATTGCAGAGTGAGGGGTGCGACCACTGAATGTATTATTGGTTTGCAAAATAGATTATTAGATTACTCGATTCCCGATTGAGGGTGTTTGGTCTACCTCTTATATCTTTATTTACATAGAGATACCTCTTCAATAGACACAACTGCTCATAATTATACTTCCTCAAAGTTGACCACCTTATTATTATTAGTCTTGAATCACAATTGCTACACATACTTACATCCCTTTTTACCTCTTTTAATCGCTTTACATTATCACATGTATACAAATTCATTATGTGTTATCATATATGTTTTAGGAGCATGGTAATAACACCATACACTTATATGGTGAAACTCTCGAATCCACCTTCTTTGGTGCCCCACCTCATCTCCCATCCATTAATCTCAATTACACTATTCTTCTCACTCCCAGGTAACCCAGACAATATTACCTTAATGTTAATAGCATTCAGATAAATAGAAAGAGATTGCAAATCGATCCAGAGCAGCTAGAATTGAATTTATAGGGCAACAATGGAACTAAGCTAAGCACAATGGTGACATACACATAGGCTGCGATGCCTATCTACATCACCATCCATGATGGCTTTGTTAGGGAAACATAAAATATGGGAATCTCATGTGTGGAGTCCGTAAATCTATTCGATGACTGCTTTGATGCCATGATCATGGGCTCCACTAAAGATGGACCCACTGTGCCTCTCATAATCAACTTAAATTAATTTCAATGCCAAATCAGATGCTTATTATATCTCAACTTAATAGACAATGTTCTCTCTGAATATTTAAATATACTCCCGTCATTAAACTCAAGGCCACGATAAAAGTGATATATATATCGATTCTATCCCAAAGCACAACTGTGATATAAGGAACTGAGGTAGTCACTCCCTTGAATGTGACAATTCTATCCACAAATTTTCTACAAGTGAATGGTATGATCTACACAATATACATGATGGCTTATAGCATTATGGACGACAACCTTCAACTAATGACATCTTGTTCCTATCATTTGCAGCCTGGCTTTGATACCATGTTAAATTTTAGGATCACTGCAAATGTAGTAGCATTACCTATATTGTCTGTGGTATGTGTGTTTAAAATGCAACAATCTCTCTTTCATTTATATTGAGAAAGAGGCTAGGAGAGACACTTCCCTTAATGGGACATGTCTATCCATTATAATTTTATAATGTTTCATTAATCAATCATCTATTAGAATAATATAAGTTTGCATAATATATATAATATAACATATATTATATATATATATAATTTAATATATTATTATTAATCAATATCTAAGTATTATATGTATTCTAAATGATCATATGACTGAAGCTAGAAATATTAATAGACATAAATATTATATGAAAATTTTACCTATGGTAAAATCAAATCCCACCATTTCAGTTTATCCCCAACTAAGCATCTCACCAGATTTCCCAAACTCCTATTCACCACTTTTGTCTTCCCATCAATTTTTGGATGGTGCGCTGAGATGAACTTCAAATATGTCTTTAGGTTTTTCCATAATGTCCTTGAAAAATACCCAACAAAATTAGTGTCTCTATCTGAAACTATGCTCTTTGGTAGACCATGTAGTCTAACCACTTCTTTGAAAAATAATTCTACCACATGAACAACATCATTAGTCTTTCTGTAAGGAATGAAATGTGCCATCTTTGAGAACCTATCTAATACCACAAAAATGGAATCATGCCCTCTTTGGGTCCTTGTTAAATCAAGAACAAATTCCATACTTATATCCTTCCATGGCCTCTCCATTACAGGTAATGACTGATATAACCTTATATTATACATGGTCCCCTTTACCATCTGACATATTCTTCAACTCTTCACAAACTTATTAACATATTATTCCAATTGTGGCCAATAATAATTCTCACAAACCAGAGTAATAGTTTTATCTTGACCAAAGTGTCTACCCAATCCTCCACTATGATTCTCTTTGTTTAGATTCTCCCTCATGGAACTCTTTAGAATGCACAATTGGCTTCCTTCGAATAACATCGCATCTTGGACTATAAAATCCAGCCACTTAGTCCTATCTAAAGTATCTGTTAGAATAACTAAGAGGGGGGGAGGGGGGTGAATAAGTTTCCTCACAAATTATCCTACAGTCCCAAATCATATAATTCAACTCGGTGAAAATGTTTTATGTAAACTTAAACTTTCATCAATAGTGTTTACCGAGTGTCAGTAAATTTATACTGCAATTACTGATCTAGGTCAATAAAATAAAGTGTAAATTAAAATAAAAATCCACAAAATTCATTCATATTGACACAAATTTTTAACGTGGAAACCCTGTTAAGGGAAAAACCACCTGGGATCGGTAACCCAAAATATTTTCACTTTTCTGAAGTGAGCTCAGTGAATAGCCAACCCTATTAAAGGTTACAATGCACACTATTAAATGTGACCTGGTTAGAGGATTTAAAACTAAATTTTCTCTCTTGACAATACATTCACTATGGGGTCAACAAGAAAACAATCAACATTCTTTGAATGTTATAGTAAGGACTCATTGTCCTACTCGGTTAAGAGATTTATCTGTAGAAATGGTTAAACTATTACAATAATGATCTGATTCAAATACAACTATGATTTGCAGATATTTAGATCTTTTTCTAAGTACATAATACCTTTGATCAAATTTTTCACTTTAGTTCATCTCATACTTATTCTGCTTGGTAATGCTCTTTCCTCTGTTTGCTCGGCAATGTCTACAGAAAATACTCAATTTTGTCTTTAACTAGTTTGATTAGACATGCATTAAATTTGCATGTGTGCTTCAACATCTGTCAACATGATTCATAAATGAATCTCTTGTCTCTTATATAGACATCATGTATCATTTAATTTTCATCCTTCACATTTTGCCTCTTAATCTCCATCATTGATTTACCATTTAAACTTTCCTCGGTAGTTGTGTTAAAAACATATTTCAATATTTGTCATCCGATCTTCCTTTAATTTTAATAGCCATTTGATCAAATAACAAACTTTATATTTTACCTCAAAATCATCAATTTCCAGCTCATCATCTTAGTCAGCCTAAGTTTGAATTAATTGCTTTATCAATAGTTGTGTCGGTAATCACTTGCTTGGTTATCACTATGCTCGTTATACAATGTGTTTTAATCGGTTTACGATGTCTCTTGGTGTATATAGAACTCTTTATTTACCAACCACATAAACATTGTTTGTTCCAAATCTTCAATACATAACAAATGTTTTTCACCTAATAATACTCAAATAAGTTGACATCGATGACAATACATAAAATGATAATGTTTATCATCACTTCTGCAACTCGGTTGACTATCAACAAATGAATTCATACATATAATCAGTTGTAGTTCATCAATCTCTCCCTTTGGCATTGATGGAAACACAATATGATATATGCAATAGAATAATGCCATACAAAAAATACCAAACTTCTGTTCTACAACTGCAACAATTCTGTACCTCTCCCTAGCTTGAGTATAAACTATGTCAGTATAAACAAAATTTGTTCACTGCATGATGAGTTTGAATCTCTTTGTAGATTAGATATGTCTTTTCTCTCCCTTTCTCTTTTCTCCCTTGGATGGATAGATATTTCATTGATAAACTCTCTCCTTTTATATTACATGAAACTCTCTCCCTTTGATAACAATTCCAAAAAGAAAAAAAATATAGTTCTTCAGTAGCCAAATAAAATATCTTTGATTTTCAGTGTAGTAGGTACCTTTCAGTATACTGATATCTCTGTTTCGGTCCAATTCAACTTTGCATCAACATGATTGATATTCTGATTTCATGTAGGTTGATGCAACCTCCTAATCAGTTCAGTTACCAATAAACAAGGGATGAACCCCAAGTCTACCTCTCAAGTACTCAAATGTATCCTTTAGTAGGGGTTTTGTGAATATATATGCAAGTTGTTCTTTTGATTGTACATATTCTAGTATTACTTGTTTGTAGATTGTACTTGTTCCCTCAATTAGTGATATTTTATAGATATGTGCTTTGTCTTTTCATGCATCACAAGATTATTTGAAATATTTATAGCACTTGTATTGTCACAGTAAATCATCATTGGATCAGTGATCTCTGCATTCATTCCTTTCAATAATTGTTTTATCCATGCTACGTTAGAATAATTTTCAGCAGCAAAAACATACTCTGCTTCTACAGTTGACTGAGAATGCTCCACCAGTAGTGCTTTTTCTATCATCTATGTTCCCAGCCCAATCATCATCAATATAAACTTTCAATTCAAACTTTCCTTCTCTTTTATACCATAGTCCATAATCCTCAGTATTCTTCAAATATCTAAAAATTCTTTTTACAGACGTCATATGTGATTCTCTGGGGTTAGTAGAAAATATTTTAATGTTTCCAATTACATGTGCTATGTCAGGTCTTGTGTTTACAACATACATCAGTTTGCCAATCATAGATCTATATAAAGTCTGATTTACCTCAAGTGTCTTGTCTTCTTTTGTCAGTTTGCATCCTGTCACCATAGGTTTTCCAATTGGTTTTGATTCTTACATTCTAAATGTCTTTAATACTTCCTTGATGTATTTTGATTGAGTAATGTAGATACCTACAGTCTATTGTAAAATTTGCAATCCTAGGAAAAATTTGATCTCACCAAACATTGACATTTCAAATTCTTTCCTCATTTCATCAAAAAATGAAGTGCATAAGTTAAAATTACCTCCAAATATGATATTATCAACAAATATTTTAGCAATAAGTGTCTTATCATAATTTCCTCATTTTAAATACAAATTATTATTGTCACTTGTTCTAATAAATCCAATACTTATAAGATAAGAGTGCAGTCTTTCATACCATGCTCTTGGTGCTTGTTTCAGTCCACATAATTCTTTGTCTAACCTACATACCATGTGTGTCTGATCAAGATCAACAAATCCTTCAGCTTGTTCAATGTATACCTCTTCTTCCAGTATTCCATTCAGAAATGTAGACTTCACATCCATCTGATATACCTTGAATCCTTAATATGCAGCATATGAAAGTAGTATTCCTACTCCTTCAAGTCTAGCAATGGGTGCAAAAGTTTCTCCATAGTCAATTCCTTCTTCTTGTGCATACCCTTTGCAAACCAATCTTGCTTTATTTATGGTTACATTCCCATCTTCATTCAATTTGTTTCTAAAAATCCATTTGAACTAACAATGATATTTTTATAACTTGGTCTCGGTACTAATATCCATGTCTTATTTTTCTGTATTTTCTCATTTTCCTCATTCATAGCATTAATCTATTCTTCATTTTCTAATGTATCTCTAACATTCTTAGGCTCAAATTCACAAATTAAACAAGTTTCATCTCTAAACTTACTTCTTGTCATTATGCTTTCTCTTTTATCTCCAATGATCTAATCCCGTGGATGGTATCTTCTCACATATTTAGAAAGTATAGGTTCAACTCTCTGTTCTTCATTATCCTCTTCTATAGGTTCATGGTCTTTTGGTTCATGATCTTTTGTTTTAGCATTTTCCTAATTCTTGGTCTGTGCTGTCTGTTGCCTGGTGACATTAACCTATTGCCTGATAACATTACCCTGTTGCATGGTAACAATAGGCATCTGAGTTGGTATAGTATCAATTTCTTCCTAGTAAACAAATTTACTATAATCTTTAGGTTCTTTCATGCTGTCCTCATCATTTAGCTCAGCAAATTCATCAACTTTCACATTTATACTTTCAAAGATTTTTTTAGTTGTCTTGTTCAAAAATTTGTAAGCTTTACTCTTAGTAAAATATCCAAGAAATATTTCTTCATCACTTTTGAATCAAATTTTCCATTTCAATCATCTTTCCAAATATAACACCGACCTCCAAATATTCTAAAATAACTCACATTGGGTGTATAACCATACCATAGCTTATAAGGTATTTTGTTTGAATCTTTCTTCAGTTGTACTCAGTTCAGTGTGTAAGCTCCTATTCTTACTTCTTCTCTCCAATTTGTTTGTGCAACTTTCTTTTCAATCATCAGTGTTCTGACACAATAAAAAATTGATCTATTCCTTCTTTCAACAATTCCATTCTGGTTTAGTGTCCTCGGTGCAGAAACTTATCTTTTGATTCCATACTCATTACAAAAGTTAGTGAACTCATCAAAAATAAATTCACCCCCTCTATCTAATCTCAAACACTTTAGATCTCTACCAATTTCTTTTTCCACTTTATCTTTATACCACTTGAACATCTTAAATTCTTCAAATTTTTCTTTTAAGAACATAACACTCATCATCCTCGAGTAGTCATCAACAAATAAAATAAAATATCTGTCCCCATAATAACTCTGTATTCTCATTGGTCCACATAGGTCTGTATAAACTAACTCAAAAATGTCATTAGATGAAAAATTATTGCTCTTGAAACTAGATTTTGACATCTTTCCCATTTGACAATTTTTGCACATTACATGGTCTAGTTTAGATAAGCTTGGGAAGTCTCTAACTTTTCTTTTTTCTACTAATCTTAACCATATTTTCAAAATTTAAATGACAAAGTCTTTTATGCCATAACCATATATCTTTATTCTTTGCCAATAAACAAGTAGTTTCAGCAGTGTCAAGATAGAATAGGTTAATTTTAGATTATTCACCAGTACCGATCAATTTTCCTTTTCCATCATATATTATTTCTTTTCTATTCTCAAATGCAACTCCGTGAACTATGTTATTCAACTGTGAAACACTCAATAGATTGTAGTTAATTTATTTTACCCAATAAGTATTTTCACATTTGATTTAATTGTTCAGCATAATAGTACCTTTTCCTTTTACTTGATAGGGTGTATCATTTCCCATTCTTACTGATCCTCCATCATAATATTCAAGAAATTCAAATTTTCCTTTATCACCAGTCATGTGATATGTACAAGTACTATCAATAACCCAAATATCATGTTTACTAACTTTAGAGATAAGTCATGTTTCTACATACCTTTCATCTTCATTTGAATCATCTTTCAAAGCTACAAATACTGTCTCAATATCTTCATCACTGTCAGTTCCACATTTATTATCTTTATCTTCAGCAATGTAACAATATTTCTTACCTTTATCCTTGTAATCTTGATTATCTCTCCTGTCATACTGTTTGTTTCTTTGGTAGTCTCAGTCATCCTTTATGTTATTAGATCTATCATTTATTTCATCATTCTTTTTGTTAGGGTATCTTGCAGAAAAATGGCCAATCTCTTTATAGTTAAAATAGATCAAAGGTAGTTTACCTTTATATCTTCCTTTTCCTCTATGCAATCTTCTAACCATTAAAGCTTCAAGCTCATCAAGTTCCTTGTCATCACTATCACTGTTACTATTATTTTTGATTATGTGTTTGCTACTAGATTTACCAATTTTCAAAGTAGACACAAATGCAAACTCCATAGATGGTACAATACTGTTATCAAAGTTATTCAGCTCAAAAGAAATCAATCTTCCTACAAGACTATCAATAGTAATGTTATTTCCAGGTGCATCTCTCATTTCATGAATTACAGAGACTCTTACAAAATAAATAGGCAATAGAGTTCTAAGAATCTTACTCACAATTGTGTCTTCATCAATGGTTCCACCAGATCCTTAAATAGAATTCACAAATTCCTTAAGTCAGGTACTATATTATGTGATGTTCTCTCCTTCCTTCATTCTCATATCATCAAACTTTCCTTGAAGACTTTTAGCTTTGGCTCTTAGTACATTTGCATCTCGTCCATAAAATAGTGTAAGCTGATCCCACATTTTCTTGGCAGTAGTACATGTCTTGATGTCCTCAAATTATGAATCTATAAGAGAAGAAGCAATGTCCACCATTACAAGGTTATGTTCATGTTTCTCTTTCATTTAATTGACATTCAAAGGTCCAGAAGGTAGAATGAATTCATTGTCTAGAAAATCTGCAATGTTGTCTCTGATTCTTGATAGGTATAGTCTCATTCTGATTTTCCATGTTAATAAGTTATCCTTATTCAGCTTCAGTGTGTCTCTCTTATACATCTTGTGATTTTTAGCTTAAGTCCTTGAAAAATTTCTTCTAAGCACTGTATTCTCTTTGATAAGCACTGTACGCTCTGATACCAATTGTTAGAATAAATAAGAGGGGGGGGGGGGGGGGGGGGANGGTGAATTAGTTAGAATTAGTTTCCTCACAAATTATCCTACGATCCCAAATTTATCTAGATTTATACCAAAACAAATTCAAACATATAATTAAAGTCAGTGAAAATGTTTTCTGTAAACTTAAACTTTCATCAATAGTGTTTACCGAGTGTCAATAAATTAATACTGTGATTGCTGATCTAGGTCAATAAAATAAAATGTAAAGTAAAATAAAAATCCACAACATTCATGCACATTGACACATACATTTTAATGTGGAAACACTGTTAAGGGAAAAACCACCTGGGACTGGTAACCCAAAATATTTTCACTCTTTTGAAGTGAGCTTGGTGAAGAGCTAACCCTGTTAAAGGTTACAATGCACACTATTAAATCTGACTTGGTTAGAGGATTTAAAACTAACAATTATCTCTTGACCATGTATTCAATATGGGGTCATTAAGAAAATAATCAACATTCTTTAAATGTTATAATAAGGACTCACTGTCCTACTCGGTTAACAGATTTATCTGTAGCAATGGTTAAACTATTACAGTAACGATATGATTCAAATACAACTCTAATTTGTAGATATTCAGATCTATGCTAAGTACATAATACCTCTGATCAATTTTATCACTTCAGTTCATCTCATACTTGTTCTTCTTGGTAATGCTCCTACCTATTTTTTCTCGGCAATGTCTGTAGAAAATACTCGGTTATGTCTTTAACCAATTTGATCAGTCATGCATAAAATTTGCATGTGTGATTCAACATCTGTCAACATGATCAAGAAATGAATCTCTTGTGTCTTATATAGACATCATGTATCATTTAGTTTTCATCCTTCAAATTTTGCCTCTTAATATCCATCATTGATTTAATCATTTAAAACTTCCTCGACAGTTGTGTTAAAACACGTTTCAATATTTGTTGTCCGATCTTCCTTGAATTTTAATAGCCATTTGATCAAATAAAAAAATTTATCTTTTACCTCGAAATCATCAATTTCTAGCTCTACAACTTAGTCAGCCTCGGTTTGAATTAATTGCTTTATCAATAGTTGTGTCAGTAATCCCTTTCTCGATTATCACTATGCTCGGTATATACTATGATTTACTTGGTTTACACTGTCTCTCGGTGTATACAAAAATCTTCATTTACAGACCACATAAATATTGTTTTCTCCAAATCTTCAGAACATAGAAAATATTTTCCACCATAATAATACTCAAATAAGTTGACATCAATGATAATACACTAACTGATAATGTTTATCATTACTTCTGCAACTCGT
The DNA here is from genome assembly GCA_018584345.1 of Thuja plicata. NCBI lineage: Eukaryota > Viridiplantae > Streptophyta > Pinopsida > Cupressales > Cupressaceae > Thuja > Thuja plicata. The sequence continues at coordinate 3,368,837 of MU227069.1, forward strand.
TTGGATGTCAAAAAATGACTTCAAACATATAATCAGTTGTAGTTCATCAGTAACAGGCTCTAGGAAAGCTCTCTAAGCTTCACCAAAATCAGGATCCTTAGGATACAAACTCTCAAGTTATTAGAACCCAAAAACATTAATCTACATCTCATTCAACAAAATATGCCTCCCGCTTAGGGCATCTACAACCCTATTAGACTTTCCACTCCTATGCTTCAAAACAAAAGTGTAACTCTGCAAAAACTCAACCCATTTTAAATGCCTATGATTCAAATTTCCTTGGTTATTAAAATAATGTAAAGATTGATGACCAATAAATAAAATGAACACTTTAGTCAAAAGATAATGTCTCCAAGTCCTCAATGCTTTAACTATAACATAAAACTCCTGATCATAAATAGAATATTTTATTTTGGCATCATTCAACTTCTCACTAAAGTAAGAAATGGTTTTACCTTCTTGACTCAAAAAAGCTCCAATGGAATTTCCACTAGGATCATAGTCTACTTGAAATACCTTATAAAATACAAACTTTCCAAAATAAGCTGCCCTGTAGCTTTTCTCTTCAACAAATAATAAAAACTCTTTGCTACTCCTGTAGTCCACTTAAAATATTTTCTATCTCCTCTCATGCTTTTAGTTAAGGGTCCACAAATACTGACAAATTTCTTGATAAAATTTCTGTAAAATCTATCCAAACCATGAAAAGACCTTACCTCAGTAGCACTCCTTTGAATAGGCCATTTAAAGATAGTCTTCAATTTTCATGGTTCCATTTTGAGACCATTGACTGAGATAAAAAAATCCTAGGTATAGTAACTCGTTCTTCACAAAACTACAATTCTTCTGATTAATAAACAACTTTGCTTCCTAATGGGGATATCTACTTCACTAGAGATTTCTTGCTCTTCTCAAGGCCCTTTCTATGATATTACTAGGGTACTTCACTCTACCCTAATCAAAGGACACTCCTATGGTTCCTCTACTCCAACTAGACCTCTCCAACAACTTCAAACAATCCTCAACTCTTCTCAAGACCACTGTGCATCTATAGGTGCAATACAGGCAATTATGCTCCTAAACTATTCCAACCAATTGAACCAGGTGTTCAAACAATTTATCCTTCACTTTCAATTGATCTTGACCCATTCTTCTAGGTTATTTCAAATATTTTCCATTGATTTCTTGGTTTCCTAGTTTCTAGGCCTTGTAGCCCTTTTTCGCCCAATTAGGCCTCCTAAAACTTGTAATCTTGGAATTTCTCCAAAATTTCCCTAACAAACCCCCAAACCAATTCTATATTCCTTCTAAGGTTTTCCAAGGCTTCAATATTTCTTAGGTATTAGGTCTCCAAAGTGTCCGTACATAAGACTTTCACCAAACCCCTATTTTTAAGGGTTTCTAGGGCATTTAGACCAGTTTGCCTTATTTTGTCTCACTATGTGTGCTAATGTACTCCCTTGAACTCCTTCTTGCATACACATGACCATGTCACATGCCCCTACACTCCTCCACTTGAGATTGGCACAAACCAATCCATTAGACAAGGCTTATTGCCTCTGCAACTATGCAAACTCCTAGCCAGATACCTTTGTACTCGCCTAGGGCCTACTTGCATAAATATCTCCCCTACATAAAATGAACCCAAAATCCACATTTAAACTATCCATAGAGTTCCCTCCTTGATTCCAAGTGGTCATAGATATTCAACTGTGGGAACTCAAGAAGGAGCCATATTTACATGGTTCCCACTGTTCAGGATAGCGAACTAGATAAAAAAACAATTTATAAGAAGACAAAGAAATGTAAAAAATTCTTAAATCAACTCCACACAAATTTTCTATTCACAAAAAACTATAACCTCCATGCAAAAAAGTAGACCACTCAATCCATTTTAGATGTGGATGATGGCTAAAAACTTGTCTCTGTGTTACAAAATAGTGCTTCTACCAAGTCAGTCAGTACAATCTGACAACTAACCCTTCATTTAGGGTTTTTCTAACCTTACATAGTTCATCCCCATGTGCGTAGACCCTAAGGTCAGGATTTGGACCCATTTAAAGCTAAATGGAATATTTAGGAAATAATGTCGTGACAACTTTGCAAAGTTGTCATGAGCAACTTTTGCAAATTTTCCAATTTTGCTTTCCTACTATTATAACTTGCAGAATTCAATCTAAAATCACTCTATTGGATCCCAAATAACTCAAAAACAACAAAATAACATCTATCCCTCCATTTTTTGGTTTTGGTCAATGTTTGACCAACTTTGACTCTTCTAGAGCTTGAGCAAATAGTGAGACTAGAACCTATTGGATCAAATGAAAGACATCACCCTAAAGAATCCTACTTACAAACACACACCACATCAAACTTGGGACTTTATCTTTAGTCCTTATTTCTGTGGTGGTTGGATAGAACCACCTACAAGCCAAAACTATATAGGATCTTAACTAGGACCCTAAGGTGCTCCTGCACCAATTCCCCCCTACAACAAGAAAGTTGAGGTATCTGAGGTGTGATGAGCTCCAGGATGATTCCATGCTTCTTGAAATCACCTTCTTCTATCCAAGTAGCCTCTGATTCAATTTTATGCTTCGATTTGACTAGATGCTCCATGTAGACCTTGTGTCTAATCTTTTTCTTCACTCTAGAATCTAGGACTTTCTTAGCTTGAGGATTAATCTGATCAGGGACATTGAGTTCTACCACATCATTAGTCATGTTTGTACTATACTCTTTCTCATCTATCTCTAGACCTTTGTACTTAGTCAAGTCCTTCACATTGAAGATTGGAGAGATGGACATCTCCTTGGGTAGGTCTCACTTATATGAATTCAATCCATATTTATCCAATACCTTGGATGGGCCAGTTCTCTTCATATGCAGCTTTCTTGGAATTCCCTTTTGTAGCCTGGCTTTGTTTAGATACACCATCACCAATTCTCCTAATTCAAACTATAAGTCTCTTCTCCCTTCATCTACCTTATCCTTAAGCTTCTGATTGGCCTCCATTATAATCCTTTTCACTTTCTCATGGAATTCTCTCATAGACTGAGCAAAGTCGTCTACATTTCCACTAATCCCTTCATAACCTTTTAAGTCCCTAAGTTCAAAAACACCCCTTGGATGTAATCCATACACAACTTCAAATTGACTCTTACTTGTAGTCCTATTTGTACTGCCATTATAGGAAAACTCTTCTTGAGGGATGACTTATTCTCATCCTTTCCCATACTCCTTAGTTAGACATCTTAAAAAAAATTTCCAAGAACTCTGTTAATTACCTCTATTTGTCCATCCATTTTAGGATGATATGCAGAGCTATGTGCCAAGTTTGTTCCCAATCTCTTCCAAAGTGTTTTCCAGAAGTGCCCCATGATTTTCACATCCCTATGTGAGACAATACTGGTTGGGAAACCATGTATCCTTACTATTTCCTTAAAGAAAAGATGAGAAATGTGACTGGAATCATGAGTTGTCTTACATGGGATAAACTGACTCATTTTACTGAATCTATTTGCTACCACAAACACACTATCCACACCAGTTGGTGTTCTAGGTAACCCCACTATAAAGTCCATGCTTATGCACTCCCAAGGCCTATAAGGTGTGGGTAATGACTGATAGAGTTCCCTTGGCTTTCTGACATATCCCACATTATTCCACATACCTCCTTACATCCTTCTACATTTTAGGCCAATGATAGAATCTTTCCACTAGATCTAGTGTCTTATTTAACCCAAAAGTCCACTTAGGCTGCCATTATGTTTTTCTTGAATGAGTTTTTCCCTCATAGACCCCATTGGAACACACACCTAATTACCCTTAAACAATAGACCATTATGAAATGTATATTCAATAAACTTACTATGAAAATGGTTATCAAAATCCATGCATACCTTATGAATCTCTGAGAAATCTGTATTTCCTACATATAGCTCTTTGAATCCTTCAACCCCTATGCTCTGCAACTAGATTTCTTGGGCAGTGAGCAACCTCCTGCTAAGTACATCTACAACTTTATTGTTTAACCCCTTCTTGTGTTTAATTGTGAAGGTGAATGATTTCAGAAATTCCATCCACTTTATATGTCTCAAACTAAGCTTCTCTTGTGTATTAATGTAGCTTAAATTTTGGTTGTCTGTGTATACAATAAACTCCTTAGGAAATAGATAGTCTAACTAAGGAGTATAGATAGTTTGGTTATCTGTGTATCTAATCATTCTCATCAAATGTAGGAAATTTCATGATTTGAGCTACTTTCTTCTCTTCTAGGATCTTATACTCATCTTTCAAATTAGAGTTTACAAACAATTCATATGAAAATAGATGATTAATTTGATGGTCACCTAATTCTTCCAAGTTACAATGAATATAATCCCTAATATCCTCTACATGAAGCACACTATAAGGTACAATAGAGAATGCACCTTGAGGATCATCTTGTGATTATTTGTAAGGATGTTTCTTAAATTTTGGCCTAGGACGCTCCGTTATGTCTACAATTTGAGGCTTATCGATGATCAAATATGCAAGATATCAAACATCATAGTAAAAATACATATTTTACATCGAATAAGGGTTTAATTGTCAAATTACTAATAATCACCTTAGATCTCACTAAAATATCCTTCAAGAGATCTATAAATTCTTCCTCTTAGTTACAAAGTAAAAAATGAAGTGTTGAAATTCTTTTTGACGCTTTGCACGTCTAACTTTTAGATATAATAAATGTTTTGTGTCCTAACTTGTTCGGTTTCCAAACTGAGATGCAAAAATATTTTTGTGAACCTTAAAAACATACATAGATTCCTTTAGATTTACTTCAATCATATCTAAAAAAACTTGATACATATAAATCTGACGTTCACATCTAAGTATCAACTCACATAAGGGGTTTTTATGATTTTTTCATGAAAAAATCCCCCTAGGCTAGAGGCCTTAAATCAATTGCGTGAAGAGATTTCCATACTGGATTCAAGTGCAGACTCAACATTTGCATTGTTATCACATTTCCTTACCCATTTTTTTCTCATCTTCTTCCTAACATATTCCATGTCAAATTTTGTTTTCCCTTATCATTATTTTCCATGTTATTGTTGTTCACCGGACCTCTCCTGTTCATGTTCACATTTCTGCTTCTACAAAGTTTAGCAATGTGACCAGTGGTGGAACCAAGGATTTATAAGCATAAAAACATGTTTAAATAGTTCAGGGAAGTATATTTTGTGCCCGTATTATTTGAATTTTATCCTTTTATTTCATTATTTATTCCTTTCATTTTACAGTTTATACTGGAAAAAATCCTAACTTCTGCATTCATCTTATTAATTCATGCATTTATCTTGTTAAATTTGCTATATTTAAAATCTTACATTCTGCGGCCTGCAAATTTTTGAATTCATAAACTAGCTGTTGTAAGTCTTTTCATGGGTTATTTAAACAAGTTTTACCTCCTCACAGGTACGCTTAAACAACTTGCACTTTTTCCAAAGATCGACGACTGACATTATTCCTCAATCAACAAGATGAAGATATTTAACCTTTAAGGCATCACGCCTAGCTGACTCATGTTAGACATGATCTTGGTTAGACAGGGTCAAAGTCAGTTTAATCAACGAGAGGGTCCATCTTCATCCGATGACCGACATTTTTCTGTAAAGCAAATGATGAAGATCTTTAACCTTTGAGGCAATGTGTGATGTTGACATGTGTTCCGACCTCACTAGGGTTACAGGATGAAACAGGTTAACCACTGGTTAAATCAAACAAGATCTACGGTTTGCGTTATGACTCAGACCCAAAGATGCATATTTTTAACCTTTGAGGGAATGCGCCTGGCTTACATGTGTCCTTTGATCTTGGTTGACAAAATTCAATGAAGGATTATACATCGAGCAAGTAAAAATCCATCTGATGGTCAACGTGTTTCCTCAAACAAAAGATGCACGTTATCTATCCATTAAGGCATTACTCCTAAATGACACATGTCTTAGGCCCGCAAACATTCTTAGAAATGAGACAGAAAGGATATAGTTGGCAGTTTCTAATTTGTTGAATAGACTGACGAGGATTACACATCATTTTTGAGGCATATTAAAATTTGAGCTACTAAAGATCTCATCTTTTAGCACATGTGTTTAATCAACGATCATGTCTTAATTGAATGATAAATATAATCAAGAGTTATGGAAGTTCAAAGATTAAGTGGTGATTAAGTTTGGTGATGATCAATGTTGGGTGTAATACCTCAAGGCAAAGATGAAAGTTGTTTACTCTTCAAGGTATTACACTTGATTTCCACATGTCCCAGACCCACTAGACTCTCGGTAAATGAATAAAAGGGAATACTGTTAAACTCCACTAAATTTCAGAAGAAATCGATAGTGGGCGCAATGGCTCAAATCCAGAGATGAAGATTTTTAAGCTTTAAGGCATCGCGCCTAGCCAACATGTGTCTTGGACCCACAAGCTCTAAAGTAACATGATCGTCTGTTAAATCACAGAAAGCATCAAAGGAAGGCGTAATAGCTCAAAGAGAAGATGCATGAATTTTACTCTTTGAGGGATTACGTGATCTTGACATGTGTCCATGATAGTAAAAAAGACAGAGTGTCCGAGTGGCAACAATGACAAGGATTTCCTTTTTTTGTTTATATTTTAAAACTATTTTTATTTCTCTTAGGGTTTTGATTATCATTTGATACATCATCAAAATCTTCATGTAGGTTTTGAGGGTGGCGATTATGCATTTATTTGATGATAAAATAATGTGATCTTCATAAGATACAAAGGAAGATAAAGACATGCAGACACATCGTGAGGAATTATTATGAAGATATATGGTAATACAGAATTTTTGACAATGTCGACGTGCCTGTTCAAAATGATAAAACTATTTTACCTTCTAGGAAATATGTCCATTATCAGAAGTATAAATATATGGATGAAAGTATGGTCAAAGAACCATAATATCTTAACACAAAATCATTATTCTGAATTGTCTCTAACAAATCACAAGTGATTTTTTAGTGACTATTATTCTTATCTCTTTTGGTCGATAATTGAGTTTCAGACAAGGATGACTAATCATTCTTGAGATGTAATTATAACTGTTCAGTTGTTGATCATAGGATTAGGTATTAGTTATGAACCGATGTATTGATCTGAAGCTTGTTTGCAACCTTTGGACTTGATATAAATAGGGATACCATGATCAATACAAAGGGATAATCATTATTATTACTATAGTCAGATTGGATAGTTTTGATCAACAACTATAACACAGACCTAATTGTATCATTTTTCTAAAATCAATAAAGATAAGTAACCTTTTTCTCTCATATGTGGGAATAGGTTCATTTTTATTTTCAATTAGTCCCTTAGATAAATTCTATAGATTTTCTTCAAAGTGATAGTTTTTTGTAGCATATTCTTGATTAAATTAATAGTCTCTATTATCAATTGGTATTTTCATCTTGCATAGTTAAATTCAATTGATTGTGGCCACAATCAATAAGTATTTCATTTGAAAATTGATATTTAATTGAGATAACTATGAATTATCTTAGTTTATATGCTCATTTCATAACACCTTTGAAGTGATATGTTTCTTGTAAACTGACTCTAAGGTTGTACATAGGGTTGGGATGATTTTGACTCTATTGTCCATGAGAAAATAAGGCATTGGTTTATATACAAATTGGATTATGATTATTTAGTTCATTGTTCATAGTTTTGTGATATTCTATCCATTTGCACTTTTCACTTCATATTTATATCCACAAGCATTCACTTAACATATTAAAGCATTTTAGTTAGCATTTTGTGACACATTGCTTTCAGTTAAGATTTATTTCAAGTACCTTGCCATATTGTGAGAGAATTAAGTTTGAAGTACACCTTATCTACTATAAAAAGCCTTGAGATTCAGAGGATAAATCTAAGGTATAGGCTTACCTACCTTGGTTTTGCAGAGCTGAAATTGTAGAAGGTTTTTCCTTGTCTTAGTTGAAATCTTGTTAGTTGGCCAGATCACTTGGGTTTCCAATCATTGGATTGGAGAGTCCATAGGAAATCCAATATTTTGATTTGAGAACCAATAGATTGGCGACTCTGCTGGGGAAGTATCTATAAGGATAGTTTGAAGAAATCTCAGGTTCTTTGGTAATAATTTGAAGATTAAGACTCTATTGGAGACAGGAACCCAGACTAGTGAGATATTAATTTCTTTATGATAAAGGAAGTGGTGACTCTACTTTTTCAATTCTATAACATATAAGTGATAAATTTATGTTAGGAAGAAGATCTTTAAGACAAGACAATTTTGTTGAGTTGGAACCAACAAGGAGAGGTAAATATTCAAATAAAAAACTGATGTATGGACCACGCATGATATACACTGATAGGGATGATCAAGAATTTTCTTGTGACTAATTCCCTAGTTCAAGTCATCATATTCATGAGAATAATGAGAAGAATTGTAATCCTTTTTCCATGTTTATAGGGAAGACGATGAATCCCAACATGACACAAATTAGAAGGTGACTGAAAGAGAAGAAAAAAGATAGGAAATGGGATGCTATATTTCATGAAATAGCTAATGTAGGCTCGAATGATGAAGAAATGGCCAGGGCTAAGAGGCAACCAAAGGAGATATTAAAAAAGATGAGAATACAAAGAAGTGCAATCAAATCACCAAAATTTAAAGGAATGACTAAGGATGATAGAAATGGTGAGTACAATCCTCCTCATAGAAAGAATGGGGGGGCATATTTTCAACAGTGATCATACTAATCCCTTGTTTGAACCAGACAATAGAGGAAGGTGTGAGAAAAACAACAATGAGAATGAAAGAAGTGGTCATTGGGGAAAACTAAACAACGAAGAACATCATAACCATGAAAATAGAATGAATCCTAATGGATCTAACCAATATGAACATGATGGGAATCAAAATGATGGAAGAATGTATAATGGACATCAAAATAATAGGGCGAAGAACGTCCATGGCCCAAGAGATTATAATATCAACCTAAATTTTGAACCAAGAATGAATAATCAAGGATTACAGAATGCAAATCCTGAAAATCCAAGGCATGGAGAAATCAATCAAAATAGAAACAACTATAGAAGCCCAATGGTTTTTGATAGATATAGACAATTAGATTTTTATGGCATAAGAAAATACCCTAATGACATAAAAAATGAATTAAGAAATGCAATTCCAAAGTTTTCAGGGAATGGATCAGAATCAACTGAGGTGCCTTGTGTAAATTTGAAGAATGTTATCCAAGAGCATGATGAATTCAATGAGGATGTATACATGAAGATTTTTGTTCAATCTCTCATAGAAGATGCAAAAGAATGGTTCAAAATTTTTCTAGATAGATCCATATCTAGTTGGGATAAATTTGTTAATCAATTCATAGAACAATTTGGTGATCATAATGACAATTCTTTTGCATCACATGAATTGACAAGTATGAAGAAATACCATAATAAATCTGTGGCTGAATTCAAAAAAAGGTTCAACAAAGTTTTAAATAGGATTCCAAGAGATGTTCAACCTGTTGATGCCTTTCTGATAAATTTCTATATGGGTGCTTTTGATAGCAAGACCAATTATGAAATCAGATCTCATAAGCCTTCTACTTTAGCACATGCTCTCAAAATTACCACACTATGGAGAGTGATAGGAATGCATCTGGTATAATTTCTAAGAGGGAGGATGCTCTGTTGTTCAATCCAAAAGAGCCTAAGCAATACAAGGAGGAGGATAAATTAGATAAGCTTATGTATATGGTGAAAGGCCTCTAAATTGATAATGGAAAAGATAATTTTAAGTACAACCAGAGTAATCGACCACCATACAAAAATAACAGATACAAACTGTAGGACATGCCTCATAACATATAATAGAAGGATAGGAAACCAATGAACAAAGAATTACATACTCCTGATCCATTGAGGAAATAAACCATATTGTGGAAAGCCATCCTTGGTGTGAAGGCTACACATTACCACATTCTTCTGAGCATTGTGTTGTGCATGGAAAGAGGATGAAGATCAAAATGATGATTAGAAACCCACATTGAATAATTTATTGATAGATCCTATGTGGGGATATGATGATTATATATCTTTAGATGAATACTATTGCAAGGATGACCTAAATAAAGTGTACCAATATGGGGATTATCAGGAAATTTCTCCAAGATTAAGAGAATTAACAGAAGAGGAGAAGAAAGCATACACAATAGCTATAGTGGAAGAAGAAAAATGTAATTACAAGTTAAGGAATAGAACAGTAAATGCAGACCAAGGGAAACCTAACCAAGAAACTAATCCAAAGAGGTTGAAGCACAAAAACATTGCTCAAGAGAAATAGGTAGAACCTCAGGAATTTCCAAAAATAGCAAGAGAAAAGGTGGTCAGTAAATCTCTTCCCAATGAATGTTCTTTCATTTCTAATGCATTATCTCAAGTTAAAATATCTATTCCTTTGCTTGAAATAGTTAAAATACCTGAATGTAAAAGTGAAGCTTTGAAAATATTGTCTAATGTAGGTAATAAGGAAGATCATAACCAAGAAGTAAAGGATCCTCCATCTATTTATCTAGGAACTACTTTAAACAAAAATGGAAATCAAATTGATCCCTTCTATCTTACTCTATTGATAAACAATAGATTGGTAAATAATTGCATGATAAACTTTGGTGCAGTAGTAAAAATTATGCCTAATGATGTAATTAAAGAATTAGGAATGAATGTTGATACCAAATTTGGCAGATGTTATGCTATGGATAATAGATTTGTTCCCGTTGTAGGCATAATGAAGAATGTTGAATATAAATTTCCTACATGTCCTGAAATGCCATATAAAATGGATATCACTATGGTTGAATTCCCTGCCAATTATGGAATGATTTTATCTAGACAATGGTTTAGCTTATTAGGAGGTAGTATTCAATTATATCTTTCTTATGCTTCTATTCCAGTGAATGGTAGGGATGTAAGAATTGACAGGGAGACTCAAAGTCCATATATTATTGAGGATGTGGATCCAAGCCTGGTTACACATTTCTGTCATTCTGATATGGATAACTTTCAGGCAAGTATTTCAAAAGATGCAATACATAATACTGAACCTATTGGGTTACATAAAGAACTAAGTAACAATACAATTTGGAAAATGTATTTTGATGGTGTTTTTTGTAGGGATGGTAATGGATCTAGTGTCATTTTATTTTCCCTTGATAAGAAAATATTTAAATATTCTTTTTTACTAGATTTTGATTGTACTAACAATGTTGCAGAGTATTGTAGATGGTGGAGAATTTAGGTGGGAGCAAGGAGAATTCAAGCAGGAAATATTTTTTGAATGGACCGCTTGGCAATGGAGGTCTTGTTACTGCTGGTGTAGTTACATAACTGTGTCCTCCTCAGGTAGACAATATTGCTGGAGGGCAACCTCTGTAGAATGGGTCAGCGACTAAACTTGATTAGAACGGTCTGAAGTCATCAAAGGGTTTTGAATTTGAGAGAAAAATTGGAGATGGGCCCCCTAAATTTGGTGGGCCTCGTCAGGATAAAGAATCTCTCAAGGAGGGCCCTATCCATAGTAATGATCAATAATGGAATACAAAAGGTAAGTGGTCTACTCTTTTTGGTATTAAAACCTCTGGGAAATCTTCCTTCCCTACGGTTAATGTGGTCTCTAACCCTACTAAAGGAGAGTTCTCTATTTTTATCCCTGATCCCTTGAGTGATTTCTCGATCTCTTCTATGGAGATGACCCTGATTGGAAATTTTGATAGGGGTGGACCTAATATTTAAGTTGTCAGGAAGTTTGTGAAGAGAAAATGGTTCCTTAAAGGTCAAGTTGACATTGCTGCCATGGCCAAAGGTTTCTTTTCCTTTGAATTTTCAAGTATGTAAGACCTTCCTAGCATCTTATGCGGTGGCCCCTGGATGGTTGGTTGTTACTCTCTTGCACTGCGAAAATGGTCTCCTAACCTGTTTCTCAATGACTCAACTTTTTTTGTTTTGGCCCCGGTTTGGGTCAGATTCCCTGGTATCCCTCTAGAATACTGGCACAAATATTTCATGGGAGGGTTGGCCAGTTCCTTTGGAGACATTCTCTCTATTGATCTTATGATAGCTGCGAGAACTCAGAGGGTTTATGCTAGGATTTGTGTGAATATTATTTAGATAGTTGTCCTACCAATTCATATTGTCATCAACTCCAAGCTTCGGGCATGGACCCAAGAATTTGAATTTGAGTCCCTTCCCTTTGTTTGTTTATCCTATAATAAATCAAGCCACATGGCAAAGGAATGCCCTCTTAAATCTCAGAAAGCTAAGCCCGCCCCCCACAAGGATTCTAAGAAGGTTTGGAGTGAAAAACCTTAGGTGATCACTAATACTACCAGCTCGAGAGACCTTGTAGTGTTCTCAAGAGATCCTATAGACCTAAGCTTGAATATCCCCTTCAAGGCTTAAATATTCCAGGAAGTAGTACAGATCATACTAAGGAGTTGTCTTCGGAACCTGATGGTCCCCTTGAAGAAGGAGAAATTTGAGCCGTCTCTGCCGATAAGGAAGATCTTTGTATTGAGATAACCCAGAATTCCTCAGAGGAAACTGATAAAGGGAATAAAATATAGGAAAGTACCTTAAGCCTAGAAAATCCAAGAACTAAGAAAATTTGGGTGGATTTGTTTGAAGAATCTAATCCATTCTCAAAATGTTTGGAGGACCTCTGGATGGAGGTGACTCATTATAAAAAGAAAGAGACTGAACCTATTCTGGGGATGCACCTAGGAGGATTTATAATGAGACCTATGAGAGCTGATGTTGGAACACCTAAATCTAACCATGGGAGAAGACCAAATAGAATAACAAGAGAATAGGAGAGCAGACAAAGTATTGCTAATGGGTGATAGCGTACCATCCAGGAATGCTCCCAAGTTAAGAAATGAAGATCATCTCTTGGAACATGACGGGATTAAATAGCCCCCACAAGTAGGACCTTTTGAGAAATTTTGTTAGGAATCAGAAGCTAGATATCATTCTTATCCAGGAAACTAAAATGGCTAGAGATAAAATTGAAAAGATTAAATTATTTAAGAACTATGGTGTTGTGGGATGTAGCTCTAAAGGGGACTCTAGGGGAACTGCCTCGTTCTGGAACCTTAATACTATCCATGGTGATATTATTAAATCTGAAGGTAACATCTCTACTATTAGATTTAACCATATTAGGGATGGCTTCACCTGGGTTATTTCTAATATCTATGCGCCCAACTCTAAAAGTGGCAGAGATAAGTTTTGGCGTAACCTAGAAACTGAGAGAAGTAACTTGAAGAATGACTATTGGATGGTGGCTGGAGACTTCAATACTCTCCTTAGCGAGTCTGAAAAAGTTGGAGGAATATCATCCTAGATTGATAGTGGCATGACTCTGATGGATTTTATAAATAATCAATCCCTTTTGGATCTTGACCTCAGAGGTGGGACTTATACTTGGTCGAATCAAAGAATTGGGGATGAATTGATTCAAGTTCTCCTGGATTGGGCCCTGATATCTATGGATTGGATCCTCTTTTATGCATGCTCACTGTCTACTCTATAGCACATTGGGTGTGATTATTCTCCTATTTCCATTGAGACCAATCCTCTAACAGGTAAGAGAAACCCCCTTTCAAATTTGAGAAAGTGTGGATGCAGCATCCTGACCTTGAAAGGAATATTGCTGATTGGTGGAATATCCAAGTGAAGGTACAACTATGTATAGAGTGGTCCAAAAAATTAAGAGGATAAAAAAGAGTTAAAGTTTAGAATAAAGAGGTATTTGGGGAAATGTTAAAAGATAAAGTCTTTATTCAATCTGACCTTCAGGAACTACAAGATACTATTAAATTGGAGGGTTTGATTAAGGAGAGAAAACTAAAGGAAAAAAAATTCAAGCTGACTATCAAAATATCATCTCTAAAGAAGAAGTTTTTTGGAGACAAAGATCCAGGACTCTTTGGCTTTGTGTGGGGATAAGAATACTCACTTCTTCCATATGACAGCCCAAAAACACAAGGTGACCAAAAGGATTGACTATCTCAATAGCCCCCAAGGTAAGTTGAGTAAGGAGGAGGACATCAAAAAAGAAATCTCAGATTATTTTTCTTCTCTTCTCAAGGCTGATCCTGCCCTCTCCTCTACTAATCAAAATCTGCTACCTGATTCAATTCCATGTATCCTTGATAGAGAAGATAATGATTTGCTGTGTAAAATTCCTTCTATCAAAGAAATTAAAGCTGCTATTTTTTCCTTTGAGGGAGAAAAGTCTCCTGGTCCTAATGGATTCCCTCCCTTTTTCTTCCAATTATTTTAGCACATTATTGAGAAAGATATTTCGGATGCTGTCAAAGAATTCTTTGGAGCTGGTTCCCTCCTGAAGGAAGTGAATTCTACCTTTTTTGTTCTTATTCCTAAGAAACCTGGTGTAAATTCTGTTGATAGTTTTAGACCGATCAAATTGTGTAACACTTTCTATAAGATCATTTATAAAGTCCTCACGGTGCGAATTCTGGCATTCCTCCTAGCGCTCATTCCCCCCAACAGAATGACTTTGTCCCAGGATGAAAAATCTTAGATTCTATCATCTTTATTCATGAGAATATCCACTTCCTGGAGGTTTCAAAGAGGAAAGGGTTCCTTATGAAGGTTTACCTTTCTAAGGCCTATGACAGAGTGGATTGGTCTTTCCTCTATAAAGTTCTTTTGGCCTTTGGTTTCTCTAAGAAAGTTGTTAACCTTATTCAACAACTTATCTCCACTCCTTCTGTTTCGGTGTTGGTTAAAGGCTATACTTCCAACCTTTTCTTCCCTTCTCAAGACCTCTATCAAGGGGATCCCATCTCCCCCATCCTCTTTGCTATTATGGCTGAGTGCCTTGTGAGATTGTTCTCCAAGTGGGTCCATGATGGCTCAATTCAGGGTCTTCTCCCCTCTTCAGTTTGCTAGTCCTGCTCCCATGAACAATTTGTTGATGATATTGTTCTTATGGGGTCATCCTCAATTAAAGAAGCAAGATCTATAAACAAGGCTCTAAACACCTATTCTTTAGATACGGGTCAAATTATCAATTGCGAGAAAATCTCTCTTTTTTGTCAATAACCCCCTCCCTAGACAACCAAAAATGATGACTATTCTTGGATGTACTATCTCCTCTTTCCCTTCTAGCTACCTGGGTCTGCCCTTGGGTCTGAAACCCCCAGATTCATTCTAGAATTCTATTGTTGATAAGTTCAATAGAAAAATTTCTGGTTGGAAAGGGACCCTTCTTAGCAATGCTGGGAAGATTCTTTTGCTCAAAACCACTCTCTAGAGTCTTCCATTTTATGCTTTGAGCCTCTTCAAAATTCCCTCCAAGTTTGCTGACACTATTGGGAGATTGCAGAAAAGGTTCTTGTGGTCGGGTACGAAGGAGAAAAATAGGATTCACATTGTGGCTTGGGAGAATATGTGCAAACCTATTAAATATGGTGGTCTAGGCATCATAAAAATTAAGGATATCAATCTAGCCCTATTGGATAAGAAAATATGGAGAATTTTTGATGAGGAAAAAGTTTGGAATAAAATTCTCAAGTCCAAATACCTTTATGCTACCCCTTCTATTGAGGATTTCCTCTCCTCCCCCCTCATTGTGCATGGGTCTGCTATATGGAATAATATTTTGAAAGATAAATCTCTTGCTTCTCAAGGGGCTCGATGGAGAGTTGGTAATGATAGGAAAATAAATTTTTGGGAAGATCCTTGGTTTAAAGACAAACCCCTCATTCAGTATCCTGAAGTGGCCCACCTTGCTAATATTTTCTCTAGAAGAATTGGGAGTAAATTTGTGGATTATTGGAGAGATAATAATTGGATTAATCTCAGTGACATTGATCCCCTATTGAAAGATATTAATCTTAACCTGACCCCCTGGGTGATCAAAGAAAACTGTAATCTCCAGCTCATTTGGTCCCCTAATCCCAATGGAAGCTTCATCGTGGCTTTGGTGTACTCCCTGTCTTCTTCTTTCAAGTCAGAGCCCTATTGGGCTAAGGTTTGGTCTCCTTCCCTTATCCCAAAAATTAACTTTTTCTTTTGGTTGTTTACCCAGGACAAAATTATTACTACTGAGAATCTTTCTAAAAGAGGCTGGATGCTTCCTAATAGATGTTATCTATGCATGCAAGACGCCGAGTCTTCTTCCCACTGTCATTTTTCTAGGGAGGTCTAGAGGGTTGTGTTGCAACACTAGAATATCAGCTGGGTGTTCCCCAACACTATTAAGGAGTTCTTAACCTAATGGAGCTCTCCCTTTTCTCATAAATTGAGGAAACTGATTTGGAGTTACCTTTCCCCCATGTTATCTAGAAGATTTGGAAAGAAAGAAAAAACAGGATCTTCAAAAATAATAATTCTATGCCCTTGCTGATTGGCTCAAAAGCTATAAGAAGTATTTCTGAAAACATCAAACTGGCTTGTGAAATAAGGCTCAAACTTATGGAAGGAATTTTTGACAAGGACATCATTAATCACTGGAACTTCTCTTTTATTGCTAAGTCTATTTCCAGTAATCGTGAAGGAGCTATTTGGAACTCTCCTCCTCTTGGTTGGCACAAAGTTAATTTTGATGGCACAACAAAAGGTAACCCTGGCATCGCTAGATGTGGGAGCATTGTTTGAAATTCTCAAGGTTATTTTATGGCTTCTTCTGCTATACCTATTGGCTCCCAAACTAACCATTTTGCTGAGGCTATGACTGCCCTTTACACTTGCAGGCTTGCTAAAAGTCAAAATTTCTCTAAGTTATGGCTGGAAGGTGATTCCATGAATACCATCAACTACATAAATGGTAATCATAATCAATTATGAAACAAGAGTCACATCATAACCCAGATTAAAAATATCTTATCAAAATTTGAGGACACTCGTGTCACCCATGCATTCATAGAATTGAACACCATGGTTGAAAAATTGATGAATGTGGAAGCTTATAGTGATGATGTTAGATGCTGCAAGGCAATCAAGGCTTGAATAATGAAGTCCTTAGTCTCATAAAGTATGACCAAATCCACCAAAATCCTGGATCAATTACTAATTATGATGATCAGAAAGGATAATTTGTGTAATTTCCTTATGTAAGTGCCTCGCACGTTCCAAGGACAATGCAGTAATAAATGCAATTGTGGGAATTGGGCTATCAATTCCTTTAAAGTGATGATTGTTGTCATAGTTCTCTTTCTCTGCTTTTTTTTCTGTGTTTTTGGCAATTCTCCTGTTCTAAATTTTGGAGTTTGGTTTTCTATTAAAATGGGTGGTAAACTGAAATGGGAAGAGCCAAAAATTTGTAAGTGGAAGAAAGAGGTTAAAGTCTTGGAAAGGCTCAAGGAGGGTGGGGTCACTTTTAACATGGAGAGATTACATGGATATGATAAAGACATCTCCAAAGAGTTTTTTGATAGTTGGGATAACGATAATGTTACCCTTTGTGGTAACTCTTTTTGTGTTACACATAAGCTAATTTATGAGATTACGGGCTTAGATATGTCTGGTATGAAATACTATAGAGGTAGGTTTATGGCCCAGAATGTGGCAGCTAGAATGTACCCTAAGACTCTTGGTGAAAGATCCCTCCTAGTGAAACAATCTAGGGATTTTGTTCTTTGCAGTGATATGAAGCTTCTCTGGGATAAACTTGTCAAAGCCCTTATGCAGTATTTTATGCTTGAGGGTTGTTATACTAGGGTTTATAACTTCCATTTTATGCCTGTGAATCATTTTTTCTATACAAGGAAAATTTCTTTCCGCTATCTCCTTCTCCAGTCTCTTGGCACTAACATTATGGAAAACAAGAAAATTTTTGAGAAGCCCATTCTTCATGATGGGCTTATTCTTATCATCTATGAGTACGCTAAATTTAAGCTCCAGGACTATACCCTAGTCTCTGGTAAGAATAAGGACAAGAAGGGTAAAAGACCCATAACGAATGACAGTAACACTCCTAGAAAGAAAAATAAGGGAAACTCCACTGAAGACTTGACTGAAGTGGCCAAAATCCTCATGGAGGAGACTGGTATGGACACTGATAATGATACTGAAGTTAAGGTAGAAGCTAATAATATTGACATGGGTGAAGCTGCTAAATTCCTCTCTGAGGAGGTTGGCATGGAAAATGAAGATGACATGGATGTACAGGATGAGGATAAAAACATCAATGACTATCATGATGATGAGGATCAAGACCCTCAGGATAATGCTAGTGAGTCCTCTCTAGAAATAGGAAGTGACAAAGCCAACAACGCCAATTCTAAAGATATGGATACTGAAGGCCCTGAGGACAACTATTTCCTTGAGGAAAATAGCAACAAAGTGACTAATGAAGTGAGGGATATCTCCCCTGAGAAGGTTGAAAAAGAGCTCCCAATTCCTAAGGATAACAATGAGATTCCTATCTTTCCCCATAATTCCCCTATTCTGGTGAACTATGAAAATACATCGTCTAAGGAGGGCACAAACACTACGTCTATCTCTAAGAAGACCAAAGAGAATAAGGAAGAGGGCAGTGACAAGAAGCTCAAAGGCAAGGTGGATTCTAGGGGTAGTAAGGAGAATGTGATTGAGAGGAGCCAAGAGAACATAAGGTTTATGAAGGTGGTCAAAGAGTGTGCTGAGATGGACATACAGATGAATTCCTGGCTATTTGAAGAAATCAAAGAAATCAATATAAAATACTCCAAGCTCGAGGATAGAGTGAACAAAATTGCACTACTACTCGCCAAGCCCACACATACTGGTAGGATAGAAGATGGTGATAAAAGGATAATGGAGAAGCTTGAACTAAGGATAAATGTAGTGGTCAATTTATGCTTGCAGACTACTTCCAGCTGTATCCAGAGCATCAAAGACACTCTTAGAAAAATTATGAAGAATAACTTTGAGGGCATGAAGGTGACCAACAGTAACTTGAGGGCTGTTCTCTCTGTGCTAGAAGGGAAACCTACTCCCATTGATGTGGATGATGATGCTACTAAAGACCCCAGCTCTATTGGCCCAGGCTCTCGCACTAGGGAGAATGCTAAAAATTAGAAAGCTATCAACACTAAGGAAATCAAGGATCTAAGGGATGCCATTCAGCAATATGAATTGCTGACAGTAGACACAATGAAGATTATGGAAAAAGTGGCCTAGATGTGTTGTTTCTTGTTTTCGTGTGTTTTTTTGTCTATTTTGCTACTTTTTTTTGGTTGGTTGTGTTGGGGGGTTTCTATTGTCTCCTTATTTTTCCCCCAACTATTCCTTTTTTCCATGTTGTTCCTTTTTGATGTGCTATTATTCTACCTATCTTTTCTCCTAATGTAAATGGTTACGGTTCCTTTCAAAAACTATTTTAACCTCAATCGAAAACAATGTTGCAGAGTATGAAGCTCTACTTCTTGGTTTAAGAATGGCTAGTAAACATGAAATCAAATGTTTAAGTGTCTTTGGGGATTATGAATTAATTGTTTCTAAAGTTAAAAGTAAATTTGTTGCTATGCAGCCTCTTCTTAAAAGAAATAGAAATGAAGTATGGGATTCTATAGAATATTTTGATTCTTTTTCTATTAACTAGATAGATAGATCAGAAAATATCCTTGCAGATTTTATGGCTAATTTGGCATTGAAGCATAATGACATTCCTTGTGAGGACATAGTTCAAGTTGAAGTTAAAACCAAGCCTGCTATACCTGATAACATCAACAATGGGAAAATCTTCGAAGAGGAAAGATATATAATCAAAGTTTTAGCATGTGAGCAAGAGTATGAAGATCAATTGATAGACTTGAATTCTTATGTTGAGATGGAGGATGGGAAAGAAGCGTTGTTTAGAAAGGAAGTTATTCAACTTAAAACCAATAAGGTTCCAAAAGGCCTTGTAGAAATGGAGAGATTGTTTGATAATAAAGATTAAAAAATGGACAAGAAAAACACTAATTTCACAATGGATGAAGTAGAAAGGATAAATTTGGGAAATGAAGAAACTCTAAAGGTAGTATTCATGGGTAAAAGTTTAACCCCCAATATCAGAGAAGATATCATCAAACTATTGAGAAAATATAGGCATGTATTTTCTTGGTCCTATGATGACCTTAAGGCTTACCGAGAAGACATTTTCCACCATGAGATACCTTTGAAGCCTAATGCCAAACCATTTAGGAAAAGGTAGAGACCAATAAACCCTACTTTAACTCCCAAGATGAAACATAAATTAATTAAGATGAGGGATGTTGGTATAATAAAGCCCATTAGACACTCAACATGGGTTTCAAATTTGGTTCCCGTCAGAAAAAAGAATGGTGATATTAGACTTTGTGTAGATTTCAAGAATCTAAATATATCATCATTAAATGATAATTATTCATTACCAAACATGGATGCATTATTTCCAAAGGTCACAGGAAATGAATTATTATCAATGATGGATGGGTTCTCAGGGTATAACCAAGTGAAGGTTAAAGAAGAGGAAAAATATAAAACATCATTTACTACACCTTGGGGTACTAATGTATATACTAGAATTCCTTTTGGACTCACTAATGCAGGGGCTAACTTCCAAAGAGAAACAAATGTGACCTTTGAGGATTTTATTGATGTAATTATAGTGGTATATCAGGATGACCTAACTTCTTACTCCAAAAGGGAAAAATACCATTGCAAACATTTGGAACAAATATTTCAAAGAGCCCTTGAAAATGGGATATCATTGAACCCAAATAAATGTTATTTTGCTATCACTGAAGGGAAATTATTAG
Source organism: Thuja plicata (assembly GCA_018584345.1). Taxonomy (NCBI): domain Eukaryota; kingdom Viridiplantae; phylum Streptophyta; class Pinopsida; order Cupressales; family Cupressaceae; genus Thuja; species Thuja plicata. The sequence continues at coordinate 3,389,677 of MU227069.1, forward strand.
GACAAATTGTGTCCAAAGATGGAGTAAAAATAGACCCTGAGAGGATTGTAGCAATAGATAAAATTGAGCTCCCAAAGAATGTCAAAAAGATCCAGTCGTTCTTTGGACAAATAAACTTTGTGAGGAGTTTTATCCCAAATTTTTCAGAGATAATTAAACCAGTTGCTATGATGTTGAAGAAGGGTGCAAACATGAAATGGACAAATGAAGCTTTAGAAGCATTTGTAAATATTAGAAAGGAAATCAAGGAGGCCCCTGTCCTTAAGTCTCCAGATTATACTATACCATTTTAATTATTTTCTTTTGCATCATATCACACCATTGCTGCTATGTTGTTGCAAAAGAATAGTGAAGGTTATGAACAACCATTAACATTTTTTAGTAAGAATCTTCAAGATTCTAAGTTAAAATATGATATTAATGAGAAACAAGTTTATGCACTTGTGAAGGGTAAAATCCTTCAGGCTTTATTTGGTAGGAGTGAAAATAGTAGCCTACGTTCCTAATGCAACAATAAAGAATATATCCAGACAATCATAAGTCACTGGGAGAAGATGTAAGTGGGTGTATCAAATTTAGGAATTTGATATAGAGATTCAGATCACTAAAATTGTTAGAGGAAAAGGATTAGCAATATTGATGGAAGAATCAAATATGGATGCATTACAGGTCAATCAAGTGGATTTGAGTGAGACTCATATTAGTATTGAAAGGTTCCCTTGGTATACTAACATAGTACATTTCTTAAAACACATGAAATGTCCCAGAGAAACCTTACAGATAATCAGAAAAGGACAGTAAAATTGCAGCCATCTAAATATGTCTTGATACAAGGGGATCTATACTGGAAAAACATGGATGGTATACTTATTTTTTGTTTAGATGAATACCAAGAAAATGAAGTGCTCAAGGATCTTCATGATGGAACATGTGGGGGAAATTTTTTAGCAAAGACCACTGCCCATAAAATATTGAATGCAGGATACTATTGGCCTTGTTTTTTTAAAGATTGCCATGCATATATTTAGAGATGTGAAGCATGTAAAAATTTTTCAGGAAAACTCAAATACAATGGTGCCTTACCTCTTACTCCTATGTCTACTAAGGAACCATTTCAAATGTGGGGAATATATTTCATAGGGGAAATCACTGATACTTCTAGTGGTGGACATAAAAGGATTTTGGTGTCCACTGACTACTTCACTAAGTGGGTGGAAGCCATACCTACTAGACAAGCTACTAGTAAAGTGGTAATCATATTCTTGACTGAAAATATATTGACAAGGTTGGTGTTCCTCATAAGATTGTTTATGATACTATTATGTGTTTTAGATCTATAGAGTTCACTACATTTCATGACAAATATGGAATAAATATTTCTTATTCATCCCCTTATCACCCACAAGGAAATGACCAAGAAGAATCTACTAACAAGAATATAATGAAGATCATCAAAAGAATGTTAAACAACAACAAGAGATCATGGGATTCAAAGCTACCACTTTCACTTTGGGTAGACAAAATTACAATTAAGAAGTCTATTGGATATGCACCATATGAACTTGTCTATGGAAAGAAAGCTCATTTACCATTGAATAATTTGTTACCAATGTAAAATTATTTTAATAAATAATGATGGGAAGAAGTGGATTTCATGGAGGATATATTTCATTAGCTTGCAGAATTGGATGAAATGAGGAATCAGGATCAAAAGAGAAATCATGAATTACAACAGAAAGTGAAGGTTTTGTTTGACAAAAAGGCCACAGAAAGGAAGTTCCGGGAAGGAGATTTTGTTTTGAGATGGAATGTAAAGGCTCAGGATAAAGGAAGACATGGAAAATTTTAGGCCTTATGGGTAGGTCCTTTTTTCATCATTGGTAAATGAGGTGAGAATTCTTATCTTTTATAGGATTTGGAAGGTTATCCTCATGAGCTTCCTATACATGGTCAGTATCTTAAACCCTTCTTCTCTTAAAGATTGCAAAAGACAAGTTTGTCTTCCTTATTTGTACATTATGTATAGTATTCTTTGTTCTTCTAATGATCTGCTTCTCCAAAGATAGCTAGGATCTTGCTATGTCCAGGCACGAACACACATCCCTAGAAAGAGCCACTGGTCGAACCCAAGATTTATAAGTATAAAAACATGTTTAAATAGTTTAGGGAAGTATATTATGTACCCTTATTATTTGAATTTTATCCTTTTATTTCATTATTTATTCCTTTCATTTTACAATTTATACTGGCAAAAATCTTAACTTTTGCATTCATCTTATTAATTCATGAATTTATCTTGTTAAATTTTCTATAGTTAAAATCTTACATTCTGCAGCATATAAATTTTTGAATAATAAACTAGCCACTATAAGTCTTTTTGTGGGTTATTTAAACAAGTTTTACCTCCTCATAGGTCCGCTTAAACAACTTGCACTTTTTCTGAAGATCGACGACTGACATTATGCCTTGATCAACAAGATGAATATATTTAACCTTTAAGGCATCACGCCCAACTGACGCATGTCAGACAAGATATCATTTAGACAGGGTCAAAGTTAGTTTAATCAATGAGCGGGTCTATTAGCACTTTTTCTTGCAACACTTACCTAATGATGATAGTATACCTCATATACTTGAATGCAACCTCTTTTAGGAAAGAGAAAGGCTAATCGCTAAGGATTGGATAATATCCTTCTTCATTTTTGAGCTCCACAGACTCAGGCAGGTATTACCTTTTAAAGATTACTGATATTTCAGCCTATGTATTTGGTGGATTATTTCATTCACTGATTATGTACCTAAAACCTCACCGTAACAAATTATAAAATACTTTAGAGATTGCAATGATTGCTCTGAAATAGAGTATTATAAGCCAGGCTATAGTTTTGATAACATGAACCAATGTGACAAGGACTTGCATCCTTCTTCCTTTTATTTTTAGGAGGGATAACCTAATGATTCACTCTCTAAAGAATCAACAAAATGGACACTATCCTGTTGATATGAGTCCTTAATGAGTTCAGCTCATTTGTTCTAAAAACTAGATGAAATTGATTAATTTGTGTATAATTGAATGGAGAAAACACTTGCTCAGCAAACTCTAGATCAGTGCCTATTTCTTGGGCAAAGAGTCAATGAAAACATATGTCAACAATAATAAACTAATGCAATACTGACGAATGCCTTACAAAATTCATACAATCCAGATTGGATGCCTTACAAACAATCTACTCAACTCAATACTTCTTCATCAGATCTTCACAACCATGTCCTGCTCTCTGAAATCATTTACAAAATTTAACTCTCTCCTTGAGAAAGACTCACAAATGATTAGACACACTACCTTGTAGTAGGTATATTTCAGATGCCTTACAAATGAACTATACTAGAGCATAAACCACAGTCAAAAGAGACAAGACAACAATGAATAGGAACTGCACTTTATTCTCATTAATCCAAGTTGTTTCCAGATATCCAGACAATAAACTCAAGAAGTAAACATGAAAAAGAAGTATAATTTACAAATAAAATCTCCAAACCAATGGTAACTTGTACTGAACCAGGCAAATACAGGAACAAGAACAAGAACAAGACCAGGAACCTCCATAGGAACCTAAAATTAGAACCCTCCTTATAGAAAAGATAAGAGAATAAATAATAAGAGAAGAAACCCTAAAAACTATGTCTGGCCAACATCTGCCCTTCTCTCAAATTTGACTTTTACTCATTCCTTCTTTTCAAAATATCTGAACCTTCTGGGTGACTTCACAAATCTGATTTTACTTGTCTTTCCAAGTCTTCAAAATATCTGATATATCTTTAATATCTGACTCCATCTATCTGAGAAAATATTTGATTTTATCTTCAAAATATCTTTGAAACCTAGTCATATTTCCCTTTGAAAATATCTTCTCAAAAATCCTCCCAGAAAGCTTGAACAATCTGATTTATCCTTTGATAAATATCTTCCCATTCATCTATCAAGTCTTTAAAAACAAATAAATATATTTGTTCCTATCTGTGCAAATTTAATCTTTATTTCTCATCCCCAAATTTGATCTTCCCAGCAAAACCCCTGACTTCAAGTGTCTTAAAAAACCCTTCGGGAATAAACATATGAAGATTTAGCAATAAAAAATATAGAACTCCCTTTTAAAATTAATCCCGTGCACATTCTAAAGTCTTTGAAATCCTCAATTTTATGCATATTTTGCCCAGACATCCCCAGATTTTGACATGTGTCACATGTTGATTCGCTATCATAAACTGGTCCTAACTGTGCCTTTAACCCCAGTTAGCCTTCTTCCTTTGTCTCTAAGTCTCTGAGTATTTTTACTAACCATCGTTAAATCCGGTGACCATGCGACCAACCTTAGTCTCCAAGTCGTGAGCAAATTTCAACTTATCTGTCAACCCTAGGTGACCTCGCGACTGGCATCCGGTGGCTAATTCTATTTGGTGACCATGCGACAACCGACTATCTCCCTGTCGCGGCAGTCAACATCTCGTTTTGGCTACTTCACGACTAACCACTAGCAGTCAGTCACCAAGTCTCAGTGGTTATCTCTGGCATCTCCCGATTGCGCGACTAACCGCTAGTGGTCAGTCGCCAAGTCTCAGAATTCTGACGGTCACTTGCAATTTTTTTCTTGACTAAGCGACTGGATCCTCTCGTGACTGTGCGACTAGAACTTCTCGTGACCATGTGACCGGATGCCACGTGTTGCTTTCGCCAAAATTTGTCTTCCTTCAAAATCTGGGCATAGAAACTGAGGCATTAGATGACTGGGCATGCGCGTGGATAGCCTCCTCACCTTCCTTCAAATTCATATGTTTGTGTTTTTGCATATAAACAATCAAAATTCCATTTGAGGCATGAATGTGGGATAATTGGTTTCCATGTTTGAAAGTGATTTTCAAATTTCAGCCTAAAATACTGTGGTTTGTCCATGCCTCCATTCCTCCAGCCCTTAAGAGCTTGCCAAGAGCCTCTGGGATCTCTTATTTACTTATAGCAATAGTGTTTTAGCATATAAATACTGAAAATAGCCACTACAGAGCGAATGTGAGACATTTCAGTTTCACTGTTTTTCAATTTCCTGGGAACTTCCTGAGTACTGCTCACTAACATCACTGTTTTATTGCAAATGAGGGCCACCAATTTCCTCCAAAGGTCAAAATGCCACTCCTTATGGTTTCATATTTGCAGATTTGATCTTCAACACTTAAAAAAAGTCTCACCTCCATATCTGCGCAATGTTCCATGCTTTGATGTTTTAAACACTCCATTACAACCTCTCCAATGTGTTGCGCAACTTATGCAATGATCCTTACTATTTACTTGGCGTGAGACTGCTGCTTGGTTTCCAGCGTAGCCTCTAATCATTTGCAAAAGACAATTTTAAAAATTCCCCTAAGTCTGCACAGCAACTGGCACTTTGTTTTAGTTTTAATGTTTTAAAAAACTTCCATTTCATATGCTGACATTCATAGACATATCTGCGCTGATTCATCTTATTCAATGTTTGCAATATATATTGTTTAAAATGCCCTTCAATCTACTGCACATCCTCCTCTTGATGTCTGGCATTGGAAATCCCCTTTTAAATATTACACAGCCTCTGTCTTACTTCAGCGTGGACTTCTACCTGCATGCTCTCCAACATTTGCACTCATTTTAATGTTTTTGATGTTTACTCAACATTAGCTTCAACATCCTACTTTTATTGCTGTGCTTCTTATTTATTGGGTAATGCAAAACCACCTCTCCATAATGCTACACAGCCTGCTAATGCAATAATAATTGCTTTTTTTTAAAGCATTTCCATTTGTTTAAGTTTTTTAAAAAAACTTACATTGTCATAATGTTGCGCAGACTTTACTAGTTTGCATATGCCAAATGGAAATTCAAAATTTTAAAATTCTTTGAGATCTTGCGCTTGATCTCTACATTTGGATTGACATTTCCATTGATTTAATACTTTTGAAAATCCTCCATATGCTCTGTAATAGCTCCCCTTTATTTTGTAATGATGATTTAAAAGTTTTAATAAAAACTTTTAACAACACTACTTCCTCCAAGGCTGCGCACTGAGTCTTTCACATCTTAAAGTGCCCCCACATAAGCTTCATTGCCATCAAATAGTGAAGTATCGATCACTTCATTTGGATCATTAACCAATACATGAGCTTCAAGTTTATCAGCAATGGCGTTAAACTCTTCATTCTCTCCACCATCATTGGTATAGCCCTCATGTTTATAACACTTGTTGTGTTAAAAACTTTTAATGTTTTTTCTTTTTATGTGGTTCATCATTTAATGATTTCAAAACAATAAAAAAGTCTTCACAATGCATGGTACAGAGTTCCCTTCAATCTCCATACAGGGTTTTCATTTAATTTTCATAGATGCCAAAAGTATTTTATTTCATAGGGCTCCTTTTTATTCTCAGTCAATTACCCTCCAATAGGTTATTGGCTTCGAAGTACCACTTCATCCTCAAATTATCCTAATCATAGCCTTTGATGCACTGGATCAAAAAACATTTGTTTGGAAATCATAAGAAATCAATCTTCCATACTTCTACAAACTGATTTCATAAATAGCAACTGCCTGTGGGACTGGCCTTAAAAACTGATCGGAACAAGTAATCCAACCCTGACACTTGGCACAAAGATTCATTCATCATCATTGAATACACATGCAATAGGGCTTCTCCAGATCTTACTCCAGGTATAATATGCAACTAATCAAACTTTGCATTTCCAGAATACTATGCAAGTGCGAAATGTTGAATCAGCATAAATCTCATTTGGATCAGTTATTGCAAAATCACTAAATGACATTCTGAAACTTCACTATCAAGTCAGACAGTACATTCACTTGCAATAAAAAAGATGCCATAGTCGGTTCCCAAAAACCTCACTCAGACATAAAGTTATCATTCTTGCAAAATGACTATTCTGAAAACTTAATTCTGTTTTGCACTGCAAACTGAATAAACTGCCTCTGAAACTGAATTCACAAACCCATCAAAATGATCCTTCAGAAATTCAACCTCTGGAGCCTGATTGAATGTCATATGTAGAACATGAATCCTTAGTTACCTTGTTTTGAAAACAAACTTCTCAACTGATACCAATCTGCAAAATTAGCATCCTAACACTTTTCTGGATTTTAACACAGTGAAAAAGTAGAAACTGAATCTGGAATTAGCATGGAGAAGTAATTAACGGGATTGGTCAAAGTTTGGGAATCTTCAAAGGAGTTCATTCCTAGGTCTACAATGCAGATCAACTTTCAATTACACTTGACCTCGAACCGGGTGAAAATAAGGAAACCACAAAGAATGCCATTTAATTCTGAAATCAGCATTTTCAGTGAAACTTTTAATAAATCAGAAATGGAAAGGCTTTGGCAAAGTGGATAAATGGATTGGCAGGAGTCTGTAAATCCTCAGGCAAGTACACTCCTACATTTTCAATATGAGGTACAAGTCAATTATCCAAAATGTTCACCCGGGTAGAGATTTTCAAGACCTCAAAGTGGACAACTTAGCAATTCTGCACTTGAAAACTCTGGAAATCAGAATTATTCACCAATGGAATGGTTCTAAAAAACTTGTCGTCTGATTTCATAGGGATCTGCAAACTGGAAATATTGGAGTGTGTGACCACTGGAACATAGTACAAAAGGAATTTTCTCAATTGAATCAACTGGTCAAAAGTTATAATGTGTCAAAATGGGCTATTCAAATTTCTAGGCAGAACAAAAATGCAAACAGTTCTGAGCAACCAACTTTGGGAACTATGAAAACCTATCAAAAGGATTTCCAATGACCTAAGATCTAAAACATAAGCTCTTTGATATGCATGTTAAACATTCCCAAAGTGATGGATTATGAAACTCAACAGGGTGCAAGATATTTAGAAGGAAAGTAGGCTCCAGACAACAAAATGACACTTAGCAAAAATGCAGATCTAGGTGACCACCTCAAAATGACTACTCCCTAAACATGTCAAAATTGGAAATTAGGAGTTGGAACCCACTGCATATGTCAAATGAAAGGCATTGAAGCCTCTTCCCAATTTGTACCTCATGAAAATCATCCGGGCATCCTTTTCAAGCATGCTAACTGAGCCTTTTTACACAAAATTTTCAAGGGTATTCACTTTGCTTAATTGAAAAATTTAACATGGTCACTCCAAATTTGTTCCAAATTTAGGAGTACCAATAGGTTCCATCTTCATCTGATGGCTGGCACTTTTTCTTAAAGTAGATGATGAAGATCTTTAACCTTTGAGGCAATGCATGATGTTAACACGTGTTCTGGCCCCACTAGGGTTACAAGATGAAACATGTTAACTGTCGATTAAATCAAACAAGATCCATGGTTTGCGTAATGACTCAGACCTAGAGATGCATATTTTTAACCTTCGAGGGAATGTCCCTGGCTTACAAATGTCCTCTGATCTTGGTTGAAAAAAATCAAAGAACGATTATACATCGAGCAAGTAAAAATCCATTTAATGGTCGGTGTGTTTCCTAAAACAAAAGATGCACATTATTTATCCATTAAGGCATCACACATGAATGACATGTGTCCTGGGCCCGCAAAGGTTCTGAGCAATGAGACAACAAGCATATAGTTGGCGGTTTATAATTTGCTGAATAGACTAACAAGGATTATACATCATTTCTGAGGCATATAAAAATTTGAGCTGCTAAAGATCTCATCTTTTAGCACATGGGTATAATCAACGATCATGTCTTAATTGAATAATAAAGATAATCAGGAGTTATGGAAGTTCATAGATTAAGTGGCGATTAAGTTTGATGATGATCAATGGTGGGCGTAATGCCTCAAGGAAAATATGCAAGCTGTTTACTCTTCAAGGAATTACGTCTGATTGCCACGTGTACCAGAGCCACTAGACTCTCGACAATGAAGAAAAGGGAATAATGTTAAACTCTAGTAAAGTTCAGAAGAAATCGATGGTCAGCATGATGACTCAAAGCCAGAGATGCATATTTTTAAGCTTTAAGGCATCAATCCTAGCCAACACGTGTCCTGGACCCACAATCTCTAAAGTAACATGATCGTTTATTAAATCACAGAAAGCATCAACGATAGGCATAATTCCTCAAAGCAGAGATGCACAAATTTTACTCTTTGAGGCATTACGCGATCTTGAAACGTATCCTCGACAGTAAAAAGACAGAGTGTCCAAGTGGCAGTGATGACTGGGATTTCCTTATGTTGTTTTATATTTTAAATATATTTTTTATTTCTCTTAGGGTTTTGATTATCATTTGATACGTCGTTGACATCTTCGTGTAGGGTTTCGAGGGTGGTGATTATGCATCTGTTCTATGATAAAATAATGTGATCTTCATGAGATACAAAGGAAGATAAAGACATGCAGACACATCATGAGGAATTATTATGAAGATATATGGTAACAAAGGATGGTCGACAATGTCGACGTGCCTGTTCAAAATGATAAAACTATTCGACCTTCCAGGAAATATGTCCATTATCAAAAGCATAAATATATGGATGAAAGTATGGTCGAAGAACCATAATATCTTAACACATAATCATTATTTTGAATTGTCTCTAACAAATAACAAATGATTTGTTAGTGACTATTATTCTATCTCTTTTGGTCGATAATTAAGTTTCAGATAAGGATGACTAATCATTCTTGAGATGTAATTATAACTGTTCAGTTGTTGATCATAGGATTAGGTATTAGTTAGGAATGGATGTATTGATTTGAATCTTTTTTGCATCTTTTGGACTTGATATAATCAAGGAAACCAAGATCAATACAGAGGGATAATCATTATTGTTACTAGAGTTAGATTGGATAGTTTTGATCAACAACTGTAACATGGACCTAATTGTATCATTTTTATAAAATCAATAAAGATAAGTAACCTTTTTCTCTCATTTGTTGGAATAGATTCATTTTCATTTTTAATTAGTCCCTTAGATAAAATCTATAGATTTTCTTCAAAGTGATAGTTTGGTGTATCATATTCCTGATTAAATTCATAGTTTCTATTATCAATTGGTCTTTTCATCTTGCACGGTTAAATTGAATTGATTGTGGCCACAATCAAATAGTCTTTCATTTGAAAATTGATATTCAATTGTGATAACTATTAATTATGCTAGGTTATATTCTCATTTCATAACACCTTTGAAGTGATATGTTTCATGTAAATTGTCTCTAAGGTTGTACATAGGGTTGGGATGACTTTGACTCTATTGCCCATAAGGAAATAAGGCACTGATTTATATACATATTGGATTATGATTATTTAGTTCATTGTTCATATTTTTGTGATATTCTATCCATCTGCACTTTTCAATTCACATTTATATTCACTATCATTCAATTAACATATTAAAGCATTTCAGTTAGCATTTTGTGACACACTTCTTTCAGTTAAGATTTCTTTCTTGAGTACCTTGCCATATTGTGAGAGAAAGAAGTTTGAAGTACACCTTATCTGCTATAAAAATCCTTGAGATTTGGAGGATAACTCTAAGGTATAGGCTTACCAGCCTTGGGTTTTACAGAGCTAGAATTGTAGAAGGTTCAGCCTTGTCTCAGTTGAAACATTGTTAGTTTTCCAGATCAATTGGGTTTCCCATCATTGGATTTTTAAGTCCATAGGAAATCCAATCTGTTGATTTGAGCACCAAAAACTAGGATTGTTGCATTTGTAGCATACCACACTCATTTGACCATACATGTAGTTTATATGATTTCCTCTCGATTTGCATTACTTAGTAATATCTCCAAAATTGTTGCATGTATAACATCTAAAATTGCCTCTATTAGGAGTACTATTCATATTGCATTCATTTTATTTGTGTCCATAGTTATTGCATTTGAAACATTGACCATAAAAAGATATAGCATTCATTCTATTTCTACATTGTGCAGCACTATGAGCAAATTTATTGCATAGAAAACATCTACCACTGAAATTTTGAGCATTAGATCATCTTACTAGTGACCTTTTAGGATTTCTATTTTGATTGTCTCATGAGGGATTACTTTGACCAGATCTGTAACTTTTGCCTTTCTCAAATCCAATACCATGTGTATCACCTTTCATTCTCTATCTTTCAAGTTGTGCATCAAGCTTCGCTGAGTTGGCCTTGAATTTCTCCTTGAATTCGGTTGTAGTAGCAAGTTAATTCTCAAGATCTTATAACTCCTTTATAATTTCTCCATCATTGTGTCTGGATTTCTGAATAAGATAATCTTCATGCTTCTTCCTTCCGTCAATTTCCTCTTTTAGTATCCTCAGTTTCCATCTCATGTTTTTGGACTTCTTTGTATTTTACAAGCTACTCACATTCATCTGTCTTTTCCTTCAAGGCTTGAGAATCATAATTTATTCCTTTATGCTTTAGTTTCTCAACAAGTTTCTTCCTCTTTTCCATGGATTTGTTTAATTGTCGTTTCAATGTCTCAATGAAATTTTCAGCTTTCTTAACTCTCCTTTTCAAATTCAGGATTTCAACTTTGGAATGTGTTGGTGCTCAATTGAATAGATTTGAAAGCTATGAAATGATGTTAAACTTATATATATAAACTCTCAAAAGGATTTGGCCAACTAACTGGATTTATTGACAATCAATTAAAATCCTCTGTTCTTCAGGCTTTGTAGGGCCCAGGTGGGTTTACCTCTTCTCTAGTTATAAATCCAAGCCAAATATTTTTATAGAAGATATGTATAGAATACAACTAAGATGCAAACCTTAATTCTTCCTCTGTAATCCTTATATCAACTAGCTTCCTACTTTCTAATTCCTATTTGAAATAACTATAAAGTAAAAGAAAGAGAAAATTGCTAAGGGCGAAATCTTTCTTACTCTTGTGAAGAATGATGATCAGTCCCTTGTCTAATTGAGCCATGGAGTAAAACCTTATCCAATCACACACACCTTTGAAAGATAGTATTCAAAATTCTTGTTAACACACCATCAACCATCCAATCCTGTCAAATAAATTGAATACAAAACACCAACCCCTCCAATTGTATTTAATCTTCGACTAAGAGAGACAATTAGAAAAAAAGAAATAGGATTAAAAATTATCTATGGCTTTTGGTTTTCTTCAAATTGATGTTAGGAATCAATCAACCTACATGCACAAGTCTTTAAGATGATAACTGATCCTTAAATCAATTATAACAGAGGGATACAAATCTGATTAGAAAGAACATAAAGCAGTGCCAATGTGGACAATAAAACTAGGTATATTTTATTGATATAAAAAAAGTAAGTACAAAAAGTCTCGCTACTTTCAATCCAATCTAATATATAGATATATATATATATAGATATATATATATTATATATATATATATATATATATATATATATATATATATATATATCAAAACCGGTTGTGGTTTCCCCTTCATTAATTAGGGGAAGCGACAAGCTTCCAACCGTTCACATTCCATGATGTTTTAAAACTAACCCAAATCCTAATCAACCAAAAGTAAACAAAAGATTACACTGAGATAAATAGACAAAAAAATAAAACTACCAAACAATTTCCCCTTGCACGTTGATCAGCCAGTTGAAGCTTTCTCATTCCCAGAGACCTTTGTTCCTTTTGATGCTTTCATAATTGGCTCCAATTATTCTTTAACCCATATTGAAATCTGAACAAGTGATGGCCATTAGAAGTGCATGATATTAGGAAAACTAAGAAGGTGTTCTCTCCACCTTTTCCATGTGATAGCTCGACCCTCAATCATAAATTTAGAAAAATTGTCTTCAAGAACAATAACCCCATCAAAAAAAATGTTGAACTTATCCACTGAAAAGCTCCTATCCTCTTTCAAGTTCTCAATGATTCTAGGGACCATGTCTTGATACTCAATTTTCCATTCTTCCAAAAATTTAACACATCCATCTTTGTCTACAAACTCATGGATTATCCAATGCTTAATGGTATTTAATGATGATAGTTTTTCTTCAATCTTACTTTCCTCATGTATGATATAATTCAATTCTTCAACCACAACATTAATAGTTTCCTTGGTATCTTTAATTTCAGTAGGAGCATCTGGATCCCTATGAATTACATCATATATGTGTATCAGCTCATATGAGGAAGGTTTCCATCTCCTAGATATATCCTCCAAGAGTGGTTTATTTTTCTTGAAATCATTCAACATTTAAATTAATGAATAGTAAACCTCATACACATCATCACATTTGCTGATCACGAGCTTAACTCGGAAAGATAAAATTTGTTTAAGGGTGGCAAACATGTGCATTGGAGTTTCCTATTTCATCCTGTGAGATATCATCTCCTCAACCTCTTCAACATCAGAAGGAACACCAAGGGCATTTTTATGGATTATAAGAGCTTGAGTCTAGATATTCTCCTTTAATCTTTGAATCTCCTTGCCCTATTCTGCCACCTTGAGGTACAGTTCATTAATTATCCCATTGAGCTCTACCTACATGTCCAAACCTGTTGCACAACATTTTGGATGTGTTTAATATGATCTTTAATAAACATAGCCCAAAATACAAGCTCACTTGCTGATACAAGTGGGTTAGTGTCACCCACTATCTGCACAACAACTGATCCATCAACACATTTGGAAAAATCAATTAATTTTGGTTTGTAGGCTCCCTTGAAGCTTACCCAAATAGCCAGTGTCTCTATTTTTGGATTATATCCTAAACCTATGATTTTCCCCGCATACCTGCGCCCAAGCCTATAATTTTTTCTGAACAAATCTCATGAAATCCTTGGTCGAAAATGGTCCCTTATCATTCAACCATATCAATATGTTATTGTCTCCTCTCCACATAAATAATGCCACTTATTTCAACCCCATACTTCTTATCATCCGTTCATAATCTACAAGAAAAATTTCCCTGTCTTTTTTTGTAAGGGCTTGGCTTTTTGACCCAAAACATTCTTGTATCATTTCCCTAGAAATAACTAAAAGTGAAGTTCCATTAACCTTCCTCACTGTCCTAGTCTCAGGCTTGTAATTGTTGGCTAGGGAAATAATTAATTTAACATCAAAAAAGACATTTGGAACAATAAGCTTAGCTAGGTGTAAATTCCATGGATTGCACAGTGGGACCTTCCCACATCTATTCACATAAAAAAACCAGAATAAAGCCCTACCATGAATAGAGATATCAACATCCCACATTTTGACCAACTATTCGAAAACAAACCTTTGGTACCAAAATCTTGTGAGGAAGGCAACATTTTTAACAATGTGTGCCGTGGAGGATACTTTACAACTTCATTGACTACCACCTCATTATTTTTCCTAAGATATTTTTCTTTTGAAAGGAAAATTGAGCAAAGAGAAAAATACTTACTAGTTTGCGCACCACCTTTCACTAATTACTAGCTAACTGCTCACTTCATTGGCCCTAGTTCACCAACTTCTCACTACGCTGCTCACCACTTTTAGCAAATGAATCACTTTGCGAATTAGGATTTCACAATTAAAGATACTTCATAACATTGACATATGCCAAAATCCTTTAGTGAACTGGCCACTATCTTTTCAAGAATGATGATGTCACACTTTGTTTGATAAAAAATTAATGCACCGTCATTCACAACACGTCAAATTTTCCTTTTGTGAAACAATAATATTTTTCTATTTCACCAAACATATTAGTATCCCTTTGCAAAATAACAACTAATTCACTATTTCACAAACCACTTTCAAAGACTCCTGCGAAATAGAGAAACTTACTTATCTTATCATTCTATCATTAACCATCACTTTCTTTGCATCTGATCATACTTGTGGAATAACTAGTGCATCTCAAAAATAATTTTGGAAACTTAGCCTGACATCACAAACATTTTGAAGCCCACTCTAGAATAGTTTTTTTCAGTCCCAACAAACTAATCAAGATCATCAAGTACAACAAGGAGTTTTTGTTGAGTATCGCCTGAATTGATTGAATCACTTATTAGGATCTTGCTCAAGTTGTTAGACTTACTCTGAGGCACAAATATTTGATACTAATTGTTGGCATTAAGGAACACTGAGATGAAGCGGGGGGGGGGGGGGGGGGGGTAAATCAGTGTTCTGCAATTTTTAACTTTGCTTAGGTGATTCTTTAACCACACACTACATGCAATGAAAATTAAAGTACAAAAACATAAAATAAGCATTGACAATAACACCATGATTTTTATCATGGAAACCTAGTCAAGGGAAAAACCATGGTGGGGATGGAACCCACAAATGAAATACTCTATAGAAGTATTTAACCTTGTTATTTAGATTTAAGCACAAAAGGTGGAATGCACATGCATTCAGGCGCAGTGCCTAGAGATTATTGCTCGATTACAAAAGGAAGGATTACTACCTTAAATATATATAAACAACAATCCACAGATAGATTGAACTGGTACGCAACATCAACAAATGCCAAATCAGTTCCAATTAAGTGCAGTATACCAAATCAACATACATCATGCTATATTGTTTATTTTCTATTACTCGAACTTCAAATCATCATACTTTATGCATCAATACATGACATACCTAGAAAAATGATCGACCAAATCAATCTTATATATCTGCTACACAAATTAAGTCACCCACTGGGTCAGCCTCAAGAACATTTACAAATATAATGTGGACCTTGATAAACTGCTTATAATCATTATCCATGTTGGCTCTACAACCATGAACTCAAAAGCAAATCATTCAAAGCTGACCTAACAGATCCATAAAAAGATCTATTATACCCTGTCACTATTCTTCATTGCATACCCAAAAATTGCTACACAGGACTCCAAATCTTGAACAAAATATAACATCAAGTACTGTGAAGTTGGGATAAGATAGAGTATACATTCATTATGCTTCTACTAGATTCGTACCACAAAATTCCAATCTGGGTAGCCGAATTGAACCTTATACCTAAAATTGTCAACTGTACTGTTAACTGCCAGACTTGGCCAAAAATCCAATCTATCCTTCAATATGAGAAAAATAAGTACCTTGAACATGTGCAATGCATCTTGTTGCCATCAATGACAACATCTAAACCATTCAAAGCAATGTCTCTTGTGAACATCTTCTACTTCCTCTTTATCAACTTTTGGAAGTAAAACAAAACACATATGCTCATGCTTCACGCCTTCTAGAAACTTCCTTCCATCAACTAAACATATTCTTGCATTACTACATACCTTTTCATCTATTTCTTTCAACGGATTCAACTTGTGTCAGACTCCATCCTTTGTCAAGGAATAGGTATTTGCATACCCATCATGTACTGCCCGAAAATCAAATTTCCATGGTCTCCCTAACAATAGATGACAAACATCCATAGGCATAATATCACACAATACCTCATCATGATAGTTTCCAATTTTGAACTTTACTAGACAATGTTCATTGATCAAGGCCTTGTGATCCTTCTACAACCAAGAAATCCATTAGGCTCCGTTTGGTTGGGAAATTAGAATTGGACTCAAAACTTGATTATGTCAAAATAGGGTTTTGAAATTCTGGTTTTGCATCTTCCGGATATAGTTTGGACCATTTGGTTGAACCGGAAGATGAATGAGTCAATCCATCTTCTATGTTTGGTTGGCAAGTTTGAAATTGGAATTGGAACTGACAAATTCCAACTTCCACATGACTGAAATGCAAAATGAATTGTCACGTCTCACTATATAGTGTTGTTTCCTTACTTGAATTTAAATATGGGATATGTTTGCTTGCATAAAGAGCTATTCATTTTCAATCCTTGAAGCGTTATCGAGTATAATTATTCAATTTCTATGATAGTAAAATCGTTAAGAGTGCAAATCAGCTGGGGCGAGTGAGAAAAAAGACAAAAATGACGGTATCAATGTTTGTGGAGCTGGTGGTGAAAACCGTGCTGAACGAAGTGATCGAGTAGGGGAGCAAGTTCAAAGACAAAGGAAGAAGTGTTCTTCATTTCAAGCAGGACATTGTGCGAATGTCAAACGAGTTGAAGGACTTGAGTGTCATTCTGGAGGATGCAATGCCTGATTATCAACGGCTCGAAGTGAGCCCTTATGCTTAGGACCCCAAGTACTAGAAATTTGTGAAGGATCTGTATAAAGTTGCCCAAGATGTAGAAGATGTGATTCAGGACATTCAATATGTGAAGAAAGAGTGGTGTCGTCGACTCCTTCTCCTCATCCTAGTTAGTAGAAGACTTAAGATATCTAAGAGAGGATTACAAGTTTGAAGGGGGTACCATTCCAAAGAATTGAGAGTCGGAAAGAATGCAGAAGTTTGAATTTGTGTACGAGCTCAAAACGGATTGTAGTCTTGCATTCATCTCAACATTAGATGACTCCTGAGCAATTTTGGGGAGCCACCCTTTGGCTGGCAAGTATGCGAAGGGGTTCACACGCAATTCATGCAAAACCCATGGACCTGATTAAATTATAAAATGGGGGTCAAAAAATATAAAACCAGGTTTTGAAATCATATTCCACCTATTTGAGTGGAAGATGGAAACCTTGATTTTAGCCCGAAATTAGAAGATGAAAACTATATTCGGGTTATTGTTTTAACGCACCAAACGACGGATTTGAACCCAAAACCTAGTTTTGGGCATCAAAATCCAATTCCACCTCTCAAACAAATGGGGTCTTAGGGATTTGGATGCTTTCTCCTCTCTAACTTCAATTTTTCAATGATTTCCTTTGAATCAAGGTTATCAATACTACCACTATCAATAATTCCATTGCATACTACACCATTACACTTACACCTTGTGTGATTTTTTTTTCTTCCTTTGCTCAGATTCATTCTCATCATTTATCAAGGCTCTTCTGGTAACAAAGACCTCTCCTCTTTCAACACTTTCAGAATGTGATGACTTGGAATATTCATCTACATGTGCAAATCATGCATTGTTGTATGGTCTTCTATTTGTTCCCCCTTGATGTTGGGATACTCATAAGCTATGTCCTTCTCCCCAATGAAATGTGTCCCACAAAAACCTCCTCTTCTTGGTCCTTGCCCTCTTCCTCTTCCTCTCCCTCTCTAATCTTTGTTAGTTTGATCACGAGGGTGATATAAATTATTTCCTCTCCTGTTCTGACTACTACTAGAGTCACCATTCTTCTTATGATCTTAATTTTGACCTCCATAAGACCATCCACTAGGATTTCCACCATGACCTCTTTCAGTTTGCTTGTTCTCAAACTTCTTGTTTAATTTTCCTTCTACCTTTAAAGAAAATTGATGTGTTTTCAATGGTAGACATTCTTGCCATTATCATCTCTTCTTGAATACTCAACCTCAACCCATTTATGTAATGGGAAACCATCTCCTTGTTAGCTTCAGAATGACCCGTTCTGATAAGGACTCGATACAACTCCTCTGTATATTCTTGGACAAATTTTCCTTCCTACTTCAACCCTTGTATTTTCTTCAGCAAATCAAGCTCACAGTCAACAAGAATGAACTATCTCTTCAATTTTTTCACCATTTGATCCCATGTGGCTATCATCTCCTTCCCCTTTCTATTTCTCTCCAACCTAACTTCCTTCCACCAAATTTTTGCATGACCTTTCATCTTGGCCTTTGTGAATCTAATGCTCTTAGGATCTTCTATTTCCTCATACTCAAAGTACTCTTCCGTATCATTGATCCAATCGATCAACTCTTCTGTATTAAGATTTCCAGAATGTAGAAACTTCAATCTTTGCTCTCTTTCCAATCTTGAAAATGGCCCTAAAAAACCTAGCTTCATCAGGATCCCTAATTGTTTCTTTCTCTTCTTCAAACTGTCCTTCAGATTCATCCCCACTTTCATCTGAATCATCTCTTTCCCTAATATTAGGTCCTCTACACAACTCCTCTCATAGTGCTTGCACTTGCCTCTTGAGGGCTCTAAAACCCTCTTTTGTCACACCCACAACTCTTCCACTGCGGTTCCTTCGTGGAGGCATTTTATGTACTTTTCTCTCAAAACCACAACTATAGTCCCAATGTGAATTGCCTCACATTTAGCGATCTGTCTACACACTCAGGAACTTCTGCTCTTATACGACTTGATGAAGGGTACTCCCTTATTCAAACAAACACACACAACACAATAGGGAAATAAACAAAAAATTACAATAATATAACAATGGAAATAATAGAAACACTTGATTTATATTATCTTCAATGAAACGACATTAAAATAATAAAAAAAGTAACATGCTATAGCCACATGGGCATTTTCATTACAACAATTTCTTAATCTGCCCTTTTAGTTTTTATAACCATTTAAAAAAAAAAAAACCATATATAAAATAAAAGATTACATAACCCCTCATATTTTGACATACCAAATTAAAATTAGAATATAATTATTGTGAACTTTAAATTTAGTTTGAAATTCATGGGTGGAAATTTTTAAGGCATCATGATTTAGTGTAGGTGAATTAGCTATGTATTTCTGTAAGGTGCTTTTACTCCACTGCAAGAAATGAAATTTGTGCATCGTTCTTTAGCAATGACACACTTTTTCTTACATTTTCTGGGATTAGCGCAGCAAGAACACGCACAACTGCAGTCATTGTGGTTCTTGCCTCTGAATCCATTTGCAAACACGCCCTTGCTAATTGAGCCATTTTGAACATGCTTTCCATTGGAAATACATTCTTCAAGGTTAGTTCTACAATTTCATTGAGCACTTTATTCTCATCTTCTAAAAGAAGACTAGCCTAAATAATGAGGCTTTGTTATCCCTTAAAAAAGACATTTTAACAGATGTCTACCACTTATTAGCTTAAAAAAGAAGTACCACAAATCTGAAAACATCAGACTTAAAAGATGCTCTTCACAACATTGCATATTCAGGGGCAAAATATCCAAATGTACCTAGCATCCTTGCTAGCGAGTTTGATGGACAATTGTGATCATCATGTGTGGCTCTCTTTTCCATACCAAAATTAGCAAGATTGGCCCTCCATTTGTCATCAAGGTAAATTTTTCTAGACTTAAAGCCATGATGTAAATTTAATACAGGGCATAACTGCTTCATGAAGATATTCCAAGCCTCTTTCTGCTCCAAGTGCAATGCAGACTCTGATTATCCAATTAAGAGGTTCCTTACACATAGTTCCATCCAAATGCTCCCGAAGATTATCATTAGGCATATAATCATATGCCAGTGACCTCTGAAGTTCTATTTGGTGGAACTCTATGCAATACATGACGAGTGAAACAAAATGAAATTTATAAAGCTTGGACATCAGCTCAACCTTAACTAGAAATTCTCAATCTACATCAGGTACATTCGAGTTTCAACTTTCTTGACAACAGCTCCTCTTCCATTCCCAAGTTGACCTTGGTAAACACTGCTGTTTCCCCCAATGCCAATGATATTGAACCTTGAAAATTGTTCGGTTGCCTCTACTAATTCTGCATACGAAACCCACCGGACAATTGTGCCTGGTATAGTTTCACTTTTGCTATTGAATTTGAAAGAAGCCATTCCCATGCATACTCTTGTGCTTTTGTATAAAGCAAGCAATTATGCAAAACTGTAATAATAAATTGTTGTGAAATAGCTTTCAATTACTAAAATGTAGGCACCTAACTAGATAACATCTACCGGTGCCAAGCATTCAAGTCCATTATAATAGTCTCCAAGCAAGCTATGACATGAAGTAGACCCACAATGCCATAGTGACCCAGAACTTTAAAAACATTGCTCCCGCCATTGTAATCATACCCCTCAGTTGCCATGAAAGTTAAATTGCCATCTTCCTCTTCTTCTAAAATCAAGGTTATTATAGGTTTCTACACAAGAGATCACAAATAATTCAGCACACCGTGGTACATACCTGTGTACCTCAATATATGCACCATTTTTTTTTTTTTTGTAACTCAGGGTATCCCTGCAACTCATACCCATACGACCAATTGTGTCTTACCTTGAGCTTATTTATTGTCAAGTTAGATTATACGGAAGAACAAATATAAAGGATATGCCCACAACTCATACCCATACGACCAATTGTATCTTACCTTGGGCTTATTTATTGTCAAGTTAGATTTCAGGGAAGAACAAATATGAAGGAGACTAATCCCCGAAGATGGACCAAACCGTCCACACAATATATGCACCATTTACTAGAATATAATCCATATATATTCTTCCTTAGAGACATTTTATGAAACCGTTCATATGCTTTGTCTATGCTTACCGTTCGACGGGATTCCTCTATTTCTTCAGATGCTATTGTGCATTTGGGTTATTATCTATGTTGATTAAGTTTCAATTGAAATGGTAGATCATTACGCAGATATATGGCGCATTTGGGGTTGTACTTCTTGAATCTAACCTGTCGATGAACCAGATAGAAAGCTCATCTCCTGGACTGTTTGCAAGTGAATGTATAAGAATGTCGATGTTTCCAAAATCTCATTCAACACTATCTGCAAGCTCCTGAACAGTCCAATTGGAAACTCTAGTGTATTCTTTACTTGATTTTACATCTTCGGGAAAATCCTCAAGTCATGTATCATAAGATGCATCCATTGTGTAAATCTTAGAGATCTCCATTAATGATGTGAATAATGCCTTTGATGGGTCTTTTGAGGCTTTCGACCAATATTGAATTTTAAATGTTGTTACACTCACGGACTTAAAGCTTGTTCACCATTACACAATGACTAATTTCCATGGAATGACTGGTAATAGATGGCATGTGAAATGAAGGTGACATTGGTGAAAGTTTGAAATTGTTCAGGATTAAAAACACAGGTAACACAAAGGAAATAAATATGCTCTAAAGAAGGAAGTTTCTAAAGAAGGAAGTTCCTAGACCAGAGATATACCAAACCAAGGAAGTTTGGTGTCACATTTTGAAGTCTTATAGCATCTCTTAGAGTTGTCAAAACCCTAGCTATTAAGCAGATAAGATTGGATAAAATTTAAAAAAAAAAGGCATTATTTTTTTCAAATTTGCAAAAATACATTTTTTTTTTAAATTTTTTTTTGATTTATAGTACAAAAGATGAAGAATATGAAGAACAAATGCTAAAAATTTGAACAAAATCTATGGTATTTTATATTTTTTCAAATTTAACCAAAAGTACATTGTGTATAGAGCATAGAGCTTAACCGCGAGAGATTTTTTAAACGGCCAGTTTGCCATATTTGGTTCTGGAGTGTGGTGCATAACGTCCTTCGGCTTCTCGGGGGAAAGCTACACAAACATAACGGCTAAAAAAGCATAACCATGAATACGGAAGCAATTATAAAAAGAAACAAATTTTAGAATAAAATGAAATTGAAAACGATGTGAAGCGTTAAACAAGTCAAACCTCAAAAATTATGCCTGGCATCTATATAATATGTCAAATTCAGTGTTAATAAGTGGGCCCGTTTGGTGCATGGCATTAACTTATTCTTATCTAGAATAGACCCTATTCTTGGATTAATTAATTCTAAAAATGAAAGCTGGAATAAGCTATTTTCCATTTAGATCCCATATCGTAGAATTGGAATAAGGATTATTATTATTATTTTTAATTAATTTGAATAATATTATATTTTTAACTTGTGTACATATATACACATACACATTAACACACATATATACACATACACATATACACACATAATACACACATGTGTGTATACACACATGTATATACATATGTGTATATATACACACGTGTGTACACACACATGTATATACACACACATGTGTGTATATACACACATGTGTATACACACACATGTGTATACACACACGTGTATACACACACATGTGTATACACACACGTGTATACACACACGTGTGTGTATATACACACACACACGTACACACATGTGTATACACACGTACACACATGTGTGTATATA
>MU227069.1:3414689-3432107 GCA_018584345.1 Thuja plicata
GTTTATCCATTAAAAAAATTAGAATTTATATTGACTGCTGCCATTGTATATGCCAACCTACAAATAGAAATAAGAATTAAAAAATCTCCAGTTCATTTTAGAAAATTCCCTTTAAAAACATTACCTTATATTAACAGTACAGAAACGGCCCCAAAAAAGTGCAGATCACATCTCTTAAACATCTACACTAAAAATAGACTGTGAAATGCATGATCACGATTTTAGTAGTTTATTCAGATCATCAGCCATCATCACAATTTCAGATTGAGAGTTTGTAAAATCAGGGAGATTTGTGTCCTTCACTTCGCCCCACAAAACACCATACAATCCTGTTACTATCACCACCCCTCCCACCACACTGCAATTCATACAATTACATTAAACCAAATTGCATGTTATGCAATAATATTGCTATTCAAAGCCCCCCAAAAAGCAGGAAATAATGAACCTGCCCAAATAGATTCTCTGATGAAGAATAATGGAGTCCATGATTGCTGTATTTATCATCCCCAATGGAAAGAACACAGTAGAAAATACAGGGCCTTTCATCTTCATGCACAATCCTTGAAGATAATATGCAATCCCTTAATTATCACTCCCTGAATTCATTAAAAAACATCACATTCCTCTAATTAATTTGTGGGTATCAGAACAATTCAATACAAAATAGGTGGCTATGTTAAGCTTACAGAATATATAATTGTAAGAAGTTTCATGTCAAATCCAACTGCTCAAGTAGATGGATGTTGTTCAATTGGCAAGATGATTGCAATTGACTGAAAGGAGCCCATCAAGCATACGAGACTAACAAGAAAAAGTTGTGCAGGATAATTCGTGAGAACCCATGCCTGAATTCACCAACATATTACACAGATTAAACCAAATCAAAGAAAAAAAAAGCAGTAGAAACATATAATATACTTGTAGCATAGATTTAGACTAATAATAAGAGTTACTTCTGCGTCAACAATTGAGAAGCTCCTAAGATCTTGTATTTTGATTTATTCGTAGAATATGGAGTGGGGCATTTGTATTCCTTCTAAAGAGTACATCTGAACAAAGACATGTACATACTTTTCTAATATTAATCTGAACCATATCATAATTAATATCATCATGATAATGATTCTTAGGACTTTGTACAAGGTCATGAACATGGCTCCACTGACACAAATTAGGGTTCGCACTATCTTTGCTTGACTGGGCATCTCTCGAATTTTTATCTCTTCTAGTCTATATGATGGAACATAATACAATTTCAAGAGTTCAAATACATAATATAAAGTAGCATGCAATAAAATTAATTATAATTACCTGAAGATACGAGCAATCACAAAAGTGGTAACAGGAATTAGGTTAAGCATTGTACTTCCGAATGTGGGAGAAGTGAATTTCAAACCCATGTAATAGAAAATATTAGTGAGTGGCATGCAAAAATCAAATACCAAGCTTTGTTAATCATCATAATATTTATGATAAAACAGTTAAGCAGAAGAAAGTGAAAGAAACATTGAATATTTGCCCTAACAGACCAAGAGCAAATATCTGAAAAATATATGGGAAGAGTGATTCTGGTTCGCAAATTCCTGCCATTCAATTCTTTGGGACAAGGTATCAATTAATCAAATATATAACTAAGAAGCAAACATGTAATCTTGATGCAGGAGCATCCTGGGTGTAAGGGCAATCTTGCGTCACCCAAAAATATGTGTTTTTCTATTCAATAAGGGCTATTTTGTACAAAGCTGCTATTTTTGGAAACTTACTATTTTTAGTAAGTTGGTCATTTGAACTCAGAATGTTCTAATTTTCCAGGTGAAGGTTCATCTTAGTCATATAAGAATGCCAGTTGAATTTCATTGCCAGATCATCTGTATTGGCAAAGTTATTGAGGATTTACTGTTGAGATTTTAGGGTGCAAAATCTTTGAGCTCAATTTTTAGGACCTTAGAGGCTCCGGATCGAGATCGAACCCCTAATTGACTAGCGCTTCACAGGCACTGTAGATCGCGATCTCCCCTTTCCGAAAAGTGGTTATAATAGCCAAACAGAGCTACAGTTCAAAAGTTATGGCTTCCAGAAGTTGGGCTACCTAATCTCATGTTTAGTAAATAATTAAAGCCGACCTTTTGTAATAAAAGTGAAAAATAATTAAATGCTAAGGGTAGTCGGCCTTAATGGTTAGATTTCTAGAACCTTCTTGGGCGGTGGAAATTGCCTATATAAAGAAGGCCCGTAGTGTTGTCTAGGGCAGTTCTGGGTAGATCTGGGTAATAATTCGAGGCTTTGTCCTACAGAATATTTTAAGGGGAATGCCCATGTGGCTTTGCATATTGTAATTTTGAAAGTTTGTAATTCCACATTTGTGGAGATAATAAGAAGCCCATTTTCTGTTCTTGCAAATTGTTGTTGCTTCTCTGTTTCTGTTATGTGTTTGTGGCATTAAGGGGAGCACCCTTCATCAAATCTTTATTGTAGAACTAAACATATGTATACCTTTCAAGAAAGAAAGCAAAAGGAGAAAAAAATATTGTGGCAACAATGTTCTTGTACACCGCCAAAACAAAATGATTCATTTCCTCATTCAATGAAATCTTTGTGAGTATTGAATTCCCTGTATATCCAAACTGCAAGCACGTCATTGCCAGATAAGGCTTTTCTTTATTTAACATCACCATGGCTTCTCTCACAAGTCTTTTGTTTTGTGCTTCCTCACTTTTACAAATAAATAAGTTTTTAAAGCCAACAAATTTTTTAGTAAGTCCATGATTTTTCTGAGTTGTTCCTCCAAAATAGTATAAGAACGTTTTTTTTTAAGAAACTATCATATATTCTTTAATAAATCTACATAAATATCTGTTCCTAATAATGTTTAGTATTCAAAAGTCTATATAAAACATATTTTATTTTTAATATTAATCAATTAAAAAATATAATAAATATATATAAGATTTCTTGTAAGTATTATATAATATTAACATATTTATATTTAGAAAATATTATGTAAAAAACTTGAAGGATATCATTATGGAGGCACTATTTTATTTGTAAATTATTCTAATTAAAAGGCTAACATAAAATATTTTGTACGAACAATCTAAATCATGATATTAATGGAACCTTAACTCTAAATTTAGGTGAACTTGTATGTTTCTTGCAATACTAACCTTAACTCTATATTTTATTATATTGGTACATTATTATAGATCATTACATAATACTATTAAATTCTCTTGATTGTATGATAACTTATATTCCTACATGAAACATTTAATCACCTTGTATCATTTTATCTATCATAATACAAAGCATATAGAATTCTTTTCACAATTTGAAAGTTTCAATTTAAATTTTATCAAATTATAAATAGAAAATTTTAAAATATAATAATATATTTTCAGCTCAAAAAGAAGTCTTCAAAATACAAAACAATTGTTAAAATTTTAATATAATTTAAAAAGATACAATTTCCTAAATATATAAAATAGAAATGATTAGGTTAGTATCTTTTATTCTAAAATATTCTCATATAATATTTTGTAAAAAATAGATTTATTATATGATCCACTAAAAGAGGGTATGACCAAATAGCATAGAGAAAAAGATGAGGGAGTACCATTCACCTCTCTATGTTAAATTTTATCTAATAACAATAATTTTAGTGTAGATGGAGAGTTATCAATAAATCTCAAATTCCAGACAAAACATGCTCACAACAAGCTTATGCTTTATTAGCAATGACAACTAACCGTTCATCTTTGTTAGTAATCTCATTTATTTATATCCAAGTGGAGGATATGCTTTGACGACTACCTCTACACCCATAGCATGATCAAATTTGATCTGATTTAAATTCTTAGGAGGGCTTGAGAAAATCTATCTCTATGCTTGTTTTTGAATTTCTATCAGATTGGGGTTGCTTGATTCTTCTATTATACCAAGCATCTTTAGAAAAATTTGTTTATTTGATTTTTTCCCTTTTTGTTGTTGTTTTCTTCAATATCAAATATTTTGAAGAAAGTTTAGTTTGAAAATAGATTTTGTTGTGAAAAGTAAGGGATGCTTTTTTTTATAAAGAAAAACATGTATAGTGTGTAATATATTATGTAAATAAATAATATGAGTAGAAATACAATAAAGATACTCCATATTGGAGAGAATGCCATGAAATGATGGATGCCTAGTTCAGGGAAATGGGCCACCAACCACCACACACATCATTTAAGAATCAAATACGCAGAGGAGAATAGACTTAAGATGAAAATGGTGCAAACAAGATGCACACAACAGAGGAAAGGAGATGAAAGAGAGACACTCCAACAAAAACAATCTAAAACACCTCTAGTTTAGTAACAGAAAGGGCCACCCCATAGAAATAGTCCCACAAGATGAATTTGTCATCGAACTCAAATAAGTCTTCATTCTTTCCATGAAAGAGGTTCATGAAAGCATAGTTGTTGATGACACATGATATCTTGAACATGTCCCAAGCCTCCATCATTTTTAATACACATCCCTCCCTATTGAAGTAAAAAATGGAGCCAAGCCTTCTTGAGATAGCGTTTGGATTGATGGTCTCAATCCCCTTCTCAACACTTTCCCAATACTGAGGGGCCATGACATGGTTGACCACCAACATTAACCAATCCAACTGCTCCACAACTTGAAGGAGAGAAGAGAAAACCAATTTGAAAACCACCCCATCATGGAGATGGGAGGCAACACCTAGATTATGCTGAAGGAGATATATTACAACTTACTTCATCTCCTCATCTTCTATTGAGAATAATCCTGCACATTATTCCTATAAGAATTATTCCAAACATTCACCCAAAGGTTTGATCCATAGATCCAAACACAACCAAGCATTCCCAGAAGAAGTGAAAATAGAACCATAATTTCCACCAAAGACTCCCAAAAGGAACTAGTAGAAATCTAACACCAAGAAATATACAGACAACTACACAAACCATTTATTGTATAAATAGAAGAGATGGAAATAGACAAAGAGGAGATTTGTATTGAAGTATGAATGGAAGCACAAGAAATAACATTTTCAAGAAAAAATATACCACCTGCCCCAGTGACCAAATTATCACACTCACTGCACACCTAAGCTGCACGAACATAACACAATCGCTGCAACTCTGCAAGAAAAGTTTCAGATCCAAAAAGGTAGTTGAGAGAAACTATGGAAAAGGACTGAAGAAAAGGATCCTCTGAGTAGTCCATGCTGACAAGCATCAAAACTAAAAGGGACCATGATAACATATTAAAATGCACAAATTCTCAATGAGTCCAAAATTTCTGAGACTACACTCAAATAAAAACCCAAGAACGAGAAATCAACAATCCAATGTCAACTAAATCTAATCTCTGACAAATGACCATTGTCAATTTCCCAAGGACAAGGATAGAAAACTTCTTAAACACAAATAAAGAAAACCATATCCACAACTTGCACTTCCTAAAAATGATATGCATCTGCCCACTAAAAACTGAAACAATAATCTAACCACTAACAAAAGACCATTGTTAACAACCCATGATCAAGGATGACATCCTGCATACACACAAAGGAATAAGACCAAATCCACCACTTTGCATATCAAGGTTTGGTAATAGAGAACCATCCATATAAAAAACTAATAGACCAAGAAAATTGCCAAGAAAAAAGTATGCAAGAGTTTGATGCGTCAAGGAGGAGTATCCACAAGGAAATCCTTTCTAAGGATAGGGTACTCCAATACATCTATTCCCCAGGAGATAGGAGCTCCTCAATCTAGAAGGTAACCTTTATTGGCCAATGTGTCTGCAATTCCATTTTCTTTCCTAAACCAATGATGGATCATCTAACATCTAAAATCTATATAGTGTCCCTTCTATTGGAAGAAACACAACAGTGGCTGGTCCAATATTCAATGACCTATATTTTTACATCTTCAAAAATTATGTCTTTTCAAGGAAGCCTACAAAGATTTATCCAATTATTTTTGACGTTTTCATCTAACATATTTCTCCTCCTAATATATATTTGAACGATTCTTCTAGATACATTCTGTAATTGAGAAATCACTTGATCTTGTTTTCTTTTGGATAATTTCTTATGAGAAATCATAGTCATCAATTCTCTATGTGCAACACCTAAATCAACTCCTTAATTTGTGTTATCAATATAGTTCACTGCTTCTTGCAAATTTTCAATTATTGTGCTTTGCATCTGCTAACCTTTTCTTATTATCAATACCCAACAAATCTAAAACAAGGACCTTCATTTCTCTTTCCTTGAATAACCTAGCAAATAATTGTGCTCTTCCAAATAGAGATTTATTTTGAAAATAATTATCTTAAATTTTTTTACAATGCAATTTCAGTGTGCCTTTAGGTATCATTTCTTGAGATGAATTTTTATTGAAAAGAGAATCTTCATCCATCTCCATCAAATTTTCCATAGCAGAGAAAAAATTTCTAGAAACCGGTGCCAATTTGTTCCCATACTTGAGTCATAGCTTCTTGAACATCAACAGGTTGTTCTTAAACATCAATAGGTCCTTATTGAAAATCAATATGTTTCTCTTGACTATGTTTTGTATGACCTTTCATTTTATCTTCCCTTTTTCGGTCATATATCCTTGATCTAGTCCTTTTATTCCTTGTTGCACAAACTATTCAAATTGAGTTTCAATTTACCTACACACAGAAACTTGTATACCTAATAAAAAATTCATACATAATATTTATAAGTTTATGGATCTTATTAATTTCAAATATTAAATTTTTTTATAAAAATTAATCAAAAAATTAAGTTTAAAATAAATTTACTTGTAAAAAATCGAAGCTTTTTCCCTAATTTATATGAAAAATTGCAGCTCTTTATCACAAAAACTGAATTTTCTCCAAAAAAACTGCAAAAAAAATAATTTTAAGTAAAAAATAAATTAAATGATTTGTATATGGTTTTTTCCTTTTAAAAATATATTTTTTTTACCTCTTATACGAGGCTAGAACTCGCATGGTCGCTAATGTGACCATGCAAATCGGCCTTAATAGTTACAGTCAGAAGGGTTCCAACCGGAAGGGTTACAACTGAAAGGGTTCTGGCTGAAACAGTTCTGACCGAAATGGTCTATGTGGCATCCTAAGTGACAACCACATTGCCAAATTCCTCAAATCACCAGAACTTCTCACTTTTACAACAAATTTCTCCTTCAAAATTTAATTTGTTCAAAAACTGTAAATACCCTTTTGTAGAGCTCGAAGTCAAGAATCTGTTCATTAATTTTTTATAATGTTTTGACTAGATTTAATATATTTAATTAAAAAATATTTGAAGTAGGTATTCTAACATTCAAGAAGAGGTTGATTTGAAAAAAAAACTAAAAAAATATTGAATTATAATGAAAAAAATTTTAAAAATATATGGATCACTAGAAGAGATAGTCTTTGTCGAGTATGTAAATTTTTTTATTTATTAAGATACATTTCATAGATAAAATATTGTGGGAGATGAAAATTGTTAAATTCAGGTATGTTGGACTTTAAAATGTTATAACAAAGAAAATATACATCAAAATTTGTTTTTTTCTTTTCATGCACTGACTATATGTGTCATCTATTTGGGAGGTTGAAAAAAAAAACATTTACATTATATTTTTTTGGTGGAAACTAGACCCCCTGATTTTGAACATTTTTCAACAATAGAAATTTGGCTTTAAAAATTTAAAAAGTATACCAATTCTTGTTGATTTAAAAAAAAAAAAAAAGGCATAAACTTAATAAATTTTTACACATTTAATAAGTTTAAATCATCTTCAAATTCAAAACAAAAGTGCCACTTTTATGTTGTCGAAATAGAACAATTTTTGTTGTGTTAACTTTTTCCTTTATAAAAGTGACACAAGTTTGTACTTTTACCAATATACAATAACTTGAAGATTCTTAGAAAATATCCAACCTATCATAAAAATTATACTAGGAAGCCCCATTTTCATAGAGCTCAACACAAGAAAATATTCCCATGGTTTCCAAAACCAACTCCAATGCCAAGGTATGTGTTGTCATAAATAACATCTTGCTAATGCCATCACATATTGCATATTGAAACTTTTGAAGAAACAATGGATAACTCATCCAAAATAGTTAAACCCTTCCATGATATGCAACACCTATTTTACACCACTTATCAAAGTGAAATCCACCATAAATACCAGTTGAAAAATAATAAATCTCCCCGACTCTTTCATTGAACTAGTAATTGCAATAGTTCCAACATAGTAACCTATGACACTAGTCCCCTAATTTTAGGACTTCTAAAGTGGGTGCAATAAAATAGATAAATAGTAAAGTAGACAATTTTGGATTCTAAGGTTGAGACACATTAATCCCAACATTCTCCCACTTGTTGAAGACCTATCAAGAGTCAAATCTCTTTCATCTACTCAAGGCCCTAAGGCCCATAAAACTGACACACTATCTGAACTTCACAGTGCTCATGGGTTTTTCAAGTGTAAATTAAACTTTCACCAAAGCATCAAATTTCTCCATCTTTTCCTTACCATCTTCCACCATATCACAAAAAAATGGAACTAGACATCAATATGGTTTGTTCAAGAATGGAAAGTAGGATTCTTCATTATAAAAATAACAATCGAACTATCACAACAAAAAGTAATATGTCCTACACCAAAACTAGTATTAGAACACAATATCTTAATTCAAATTCCTTCCTTAAAAACATAAGTAGCTATTTGGTACTCTACTTCTATGATGGAAAAAGAAACTACATCTTGCTGGATTTACTCATCCAATTGATAGCATTACCAAACATCACAAAAATATATTCACAAATGGTCTTCTACTATCAATATCATCTGGGTAGTCTGAATCCACTTATGTATGAATGAAAATTGAATGTCGATGTCCAGTAGGATAAACATGAAAATAAAAAGAATACTCGGAAGTACCTCATAAATAACTAAACACTCTCTTAACCACATCCTAATTTACCCTACCAGGATTATCCATATATTGACTAAGGACTCTCATAGCTTGGGAAATGTTTGGCCTTGTACAAATAATAGTATAAATCAAACCACCAAAAAAACTTGCATAAGGTGCTCTGGACATGTCCTCCATCTCAGCAGGATATTTTGGATGACCCTCTACAAAAATATTTGTTCTCTGTAACACTAGAACAACTAACTACTTTCAAGAGCTATTATGCCAAATTTCTCTAACTCAAAGTTAACATACTTTGGCTCATCCAAAGCTTTCAAATAGATCTATCTCTAATGATCTCAATCCCATGAGTATATCTTAGTGCACATAAATGTTTCATATAAAACTATGTTGTTAACTAAGATTTCAAAATGTAAAGGAAAATCAATAAAAATATGGATCAAAGGCAAGGTGTGATAAAATCATAAAAAGAAAATGACATTATAAATATTAATGTAGCTTGATTTTGTATAAATTTAATAGAAACTCTAACTTAATAAACTAGTTGCATAAATAATATTAATATATATTCTATAACATTTAAAATTGATGGAGCTAATCAAAGAAATGAGCATTTGTGAAAGCAGAATGGGTGTTGAAACCCTAGGTGATGACAGAGATGGGGAATTAAGATGATGACAGTAGTGGGGAGAGACCAAGGGATGGTTTGGGTTTGGCCCTAGTTATTTTGAACTTTCTTCATATTCCCTTTCTATCTTTCAGTTGCTTGACATGTTCTAGGCTCAATGGATTTGGATTTGGGCCTTTGCGCCTCTGCAGAGAAGGAACCAAAAATTGCTTTGGCTCTAGAGATATTGTGTAGTGTGGATACCTAGTTTGGGTAAGCCTTCAGAGTATTTTTTCTCTACCTCACTTTTGTTTTGGTTTTCACTTATTTATTTTAGTAGAGCACTTGGCTTTTTTTGTGTGTTGGCTCATGGGTGTGGGTGCCCTATTTTGGTAGCCTTACATACTTACCTAGAGTCTAAGTGGGTTTTTCTCCAAAGGATTTTTATTGATATTCTAGTCCCTCCCTATTAGGGTTACTCTATTATTGTGAATGAGGGTTTATTCTCTCCCAAGATTTGGATATTTTGTTTCCCTATGGCAATTTATGGTTTTTTTGGCCCGTCTTGCATGGTTACTTGGGTAGTGTGTTCTAGTACTATATTATTGTTTTGAATTAAAGGGAACTAAGGTTTTGAGTCTAGTGCTTCCTTTTTTGGTCAATGTTTGGAACTTGGTTCTTACTTGTGAGGTGTTGTTTAGGTGGTGACTTTGTCTTTTCTAACACATGTACTATGGAGGTGGATTTGGAAATGGTCACTACTAACATTGAGGTTAAGCCTGATTTTCTTCCATACTTTAGAGGTAGGTGTTCTTGGAGCTCTATGATTGTGTACGTTCTAGATGATGATGATGTCACTATTGGAGAAGGATATGGTGCAATAGTGGATGGTTGGTATTTGTAGCATGTTGGGGATGGTATCCCTGAATGGGTTTTGCTAGAGAGTGCTCTAGTTCTTGTGTTCCTACTTCTGTGAAGGGATATAGTTTTATTCAATTATCTCTATTTTATTCTGGGGTCTTTGTATTTCCCCTTTATCCCCTCTTTCTCCTATGGGTCCTATAGAGGTGGCTCCTACTAGTTATCGATCTTTTGGCAGTGAGCTTAAATTAAGGTGGTCCTTGCTATGATAGTTGCTGGTAATTTTTATTAAAGTTATTTAGCACTTTTATGCCCCTTTCCATTTCTAATTGTTTCACTTATAAAATGTTTTAGGATTCCTTTCAAAACTCGACGGTTCTTTTTAGTTGGGGTCACTATTTGTCTGCTCTTTCTATTATTCAAACTATTCTTGAGATTAGTAGTTTTCTGGGTGCCTTCCAAAACTATTTTTTTTAGGTCTTTATGGCCTCTCTCCTTGTTTAAGATTATTTGGTTTCAAGGTGGTCCTCCTAGTAAAAGGTTGTGGGAATAAATTCAAAACCTATTGTTAATTTTTTGTTTCCTTGGCTAGATTCTATTTCAAGGGTTTTTGTCTCAAAGATGTTTGGGGTTCCTTCCTAAAATCCTTTGTTCTGATGTGATTTTTTTTGTGGGTTGGTACCATTTTTCTTGTTAATTTGTTGCTCCGGTAAAAAGCCTCTTTTTTTTTGAAATGTTGTTCTCTTTTTTAGTTTTGGGGGTCTTACTGCTTTTGAGTTCCTCCCACTCATCCACCCCATTAATTGTTTGGTAAGCATTCATGCTTTCTCCATTTTTATCTAATCTAAAAATTTAAAATTAATATATTCTTTTTAATCAATTTTAAATATATTTAAATTATATTAAAATATTTAAAAAACACAAGAAATTTATAAAATATTAATTAACAATTTTTATATGAAAGACATCAATATTATGCTTCACTCTTATTTATCGTTATTCAATTCATTTTACTTCCGTTTCTTAGATATGAAGTTACTAGGAAGTACACAATAATAATATAATATTGTTTCATCATCTTAATTCACCAACATGTTAAAATGTAATGACTGAACTGATGTTTTAAGATCTAGTGAAAGGAAACCATATTTTTCGACAATGTTCT
Organism: Thuja plicata; assembly: GCA_018584345.1. Taxonomy (NCBI): domain Eukaryota; kingdom Viridiplantae; phylum Streptophyta; class Pinopsida; order Cupressales; family Cupressaceae; genus Thuja; species Thuja plicata. Next base: position 3,426,281 of record MU227069.1, read on the forward strand.
ATGGTCTGCCATGTCATTGCACCTGTCTCTATAATTTTTTGTATTAAAGCTACAAAGTAATGGGTTTGTAGTAATGACTGTTTTCATTACTCTGTCAAACCAACACTCCACAGAAATTGTATCTCCAAAAGATACAATTAAATTAGAATTTAGATAAACATTGATAGATTAAATATTTATATTCATAATCACTTTATTAAAAAAAGACTTTTAATTATATAAATCTGATTACTTTTCTAAGCATGTTTGCTTAGATTTTGCATTAACTTTTTTGTGATCTACATCTATCTTAATATTTTTTTTCTACATTGAGGAAAAATATCACATAATAATTGAACATAGTTTTCTTTGTAGAGCATGAGATAAAGGGAAATATGTTTTTATATAATCATAGAATATTAGGATATATGTGTAGGTCCTTATGGGATTGAATATTTTGCCGTTATCACGCCAATGTCCCATTACCTTTACGACTCCCTTCTCACTGCTTTCTTCTCCACTATAGATCTTGGAGTGCATGTACACTATCCTTTGTCCTTTACAACACTTATTCGAGTTATTTAAGGATTTTATTTTGAAATGTTTACTTGAAATAAAAAAACCAAATTAATGACATATTTTATTATTTTACTTTTTTTGTTTAAAAGGTTAAAGTTTTGATATTAATTTTAATATTTAAATAGTATTATGTTGTTGGAAGAAATTTTTTATGTTTTCTTCTATATATTTTGGTGGGAGTGTGAGATTAATTCTATATAGTGCAAGGATTTAATTCACCATCTTGTATAATGTCAATTAAAGATGAGCAATCTCTTAGCACTGTTAAAAGCTTGAAGATTTCCTGGTCTAAATGATGAAAACCCTACTAAGTATTGCTATCTCCTTAGGCCCCACTTTCAATTTTCTAGCCGTTGATGGAAAAATCCTAATCTTTTGGCTCGTGTTGTAAAATGAAGTTACCTTTTTGGGTCACTTAATCTTTTTTATCCCACATGTATTTTTGTTTCATGTTCGAGTGGGGCATTCCTTGTTTATTTTTCCTAAATTTTGGCGGGGGGTGATTTAATTTTACTTTATTTCCCTAAGGTTTAATGTCCCCGAGTCACTTTTTACCTTTTTATCTCCCGTGCTAGTCTATCTCAATTCACCAGTTGTTTCTTTGCCTTAAAGTGCAAGATGAAGTTCTTTACTGATCAAGGCATTACGCCTATTCACCAAGTGTCTTGTCAAAAATGAATATTATTTTAGATCTAGCGACTTGAAGAGGTTTTTTATCTCTTAATATTTGAAAGAAAGGAATATGCTCTTATGGATTGGGAGATTACGCGTAGGTCGTCGATCTTGTTTTGATCATGTGGTTGGCGCTATATCTCTAGATTAAGGTAAAGGTTTTCCTTTCTTTCAATGATTCAACAAGGACCATTGAGAGGGTTCTACTCTTGTCTTGATCATGTGGTATGCACTAAATCTCTAAATAGACTCATGGGTTAAGAAAAGTATCTGGTGACTTTGAGATTACATTAGTCGTTGAATCTCCAGATTTGATCAGAGTCAAGCTAAGGCAACTCAAGGTGAAAAAGGGTTTGTAGAGGTAATATCTAGACTTTTGATGTCTATGTGATCCTATGGCTAGTGCTTAGTCTCCAAATAAACCATGAGTCAAGCTATGTATTCAGCGATTGTGAGATTTCCTTTATCTCATAATCTCCAAAGTAGACCAGGGTCAAAGGAGGGGTTTTGAGTTAAGGGGCAAGTTATTCTGATTGGAAAATAGGCATTGAGGCTCAAAGACAAGATTGCTCAAGATTTAACCTTAAGGCATTGTGCCCAAGTGACACCTGGAAATTTGTGATGTCATGGTCTTAGGTCTTCAAAGGGCGATTAAAAGGACAACAAGTTTGAGTTGTTCTTGTGGTCAGTGCTTTTCCTCAAAGATAAGATGCACAACAGATACTAATCAATGCAATGTGCCATCGTGACATGTGATAGTTAGTGGGTCCAGATCAATGATAAGGTAATGAAGTTAAAGAAAAGTCAAGTTAGATTTCATCCAACAGTGAGTGGAAATCCTTAAAGAGAAGATGATCGTCAGATAGTGTTCGAGGCATTGCGCCTGTGTGACACATGGATAAGTGATGGGACCCAACCAGAAGTAAAGAAAGGTAAAAGGCTGTCAAATTTGCAAAGATCTAATGGTCAGCACGAAGCCTTAAAAATAGAGATGCACAGAGATTAGTCTTCAAGACATCACACCTATGTGCCATGTGTCCTATCTAGGAGGTGGGACCTACGGTCAGTAAAGTGGTGGTTAGGTAAATTGTAGTCAAGTTAAAATAGATCTAATGGTTGATGCTTTTCCTTAAGGGAAATATGTGGGGAAGATAGTCTTCGAGCTATTGTGCCTGTGCGACACCTACCATAATCTGATCTCGATGCTCGGATAACTTAAAAGGAATCTACAGCTGTGTTTTAAACTAGTGTTGAGATTTGATCTCTACCATCCAAGCCTCTTTCCCCACCATGGTGACCATTATAACCAGTATAATTTGAAATTTTAAATATGCAGAGAAGGTATTTTGGCCACGACGGTGCTCTTCTAGGTTGTAGTGGTAGATGGATAGATCTGATCATTTGGATTTCATTTATGAGGGCATGTAAGATTTATTTTCTGATATTGTGGGGCCTCATAAATGTTTCTTGGTGGCACTCCAGGGTTTGATCTGATTCTGTAGTATTTTATATTTTCTTGGTTCTCTGTCTAATTTGGCTTAATGATGGCATGTTTCTTGAGTCATCATGGTTGTGTTTTATGGTTTCCTTTTGCCCTAATGAGGTCCAGACTCGTGGTTTCCTTTGGGGTATATCTAGGGTTCTTTGTATTATTATAAATGATGGGAATTTTATGCTACACCAAGGCTAGTAAGATCTGCATGTTAAACTAAGACTACCAGTGGTCTTTTGGCTCTGATTTTTCTTTCTTAGATGTTTTATCAATGATATTTGTCTATATTTCCTTGCATTTTGTGAATTCATATTGAATTGTAACGTCTTCATTTTGGTTTCTTGTGCTCATTTGGGTTGCTTGTTAAGGATTTTCAATCCATAAATCTATAAGGCATAGGGTCTAATTGCTTCAGGGTTTCTTTCAGAGAGAATTAAACATCCTTAAACAATTTTAGTGAGTAAATAATTAAAGTGAATCGGATAATTACATCTACTTCTACGTAGTGTGATTTGAGTTTGTAAGGCATAGTCAAGTTCAGTGTTCATTTGCATGGTTTACATTTGATGTATGTTGTTGTTAAGAGTCTTTGCATTTAAAGTGACTCCATACCTGCAAGATAGGGCACTGGTCTGATATGTTAGATTTGTGGTTCTCATCCAATTTTATAATGTTACCATTTACTTTTTTTATACTACATCCACCATTCTTGCTTTCTTATGAGGTTATTATAGTTTGAGGGTAGAAGATAGGTAGTTCCCACCTGAGTCTTTGAAGCTCAAAGTGTAGAAGGTTTTAGGACCTTGTTGAACATTACTTCTTCTCATTGTTGAAATCAGTGCATTGGGTTATAGAGGAACATACCTGAGCCGCAGGTATACAAAGGGAAAAAAGAAAAATAACTAACAGAAATGGAGACTCTGCTGGGGATAGATAAGTAAAAAAATTATTAAACCTTTCAAAGGAATCTCTGGTATTCTACTGTTCATGTCATTTGACCCATCCGAGTCACTAATAGAAATGGAAACTCTACTAGGGACACTTACCACAAAGGATTTTTGAAGGCTTATACAATCAAAGTGGAAATTAACCCATCTGCTGGGGACTAAGAGATAAGTTCTTTTCTTAAGTTTTCTTTAAATATTTGAAAAATAGAGATGAAGTCTCAATTATTTTGAAATCTCAAGTTTTATAAGGTGGCAACTCTGAATTTGGTTGACTAGTGTTTCAGATAAAAATTATAGTTTTGTTTTTGATCTTGTTGGTCAAAATATAAGCAAGTATGAAAAACACTAGGGCATACATGAAAGATCACCCAAAAGTTGAATTGGAGGGTGGGCTCCCAAAGCCTACTAAAAGAAATTGGTCTAAGAGAACTGATTCCACAAGCGAAAGTTATTGGAAACCTAAGGTTTCAAGTGTTAGTGATCCTTTGGATGTTGTCCCAGAGATAATTAATACTCCTTCTCCTGGTACTGAATCAGATGGTTTGGGCTTCTTTGGAAACATGTTTGATACTTCTGTCCAAGAAGACATATCTCAACAAAAGGTTGTAACTCAAGTTTAGTATAGAAGAGAAAATGAAAGGAATAACAATATATATTTTAGACCTAGAGATGTTTCAAACAGAGTGGTCTCTTCCCAAAATACAAGAAATAACCCATTCCTACAAGATGATCCTTATGAGGAAGCAGTAAATCAAAGGGAAGTAGATCTTATAAATTTGAAGGACTCTCCACATTATGATATTACTTTACCGAATCCTAATTTATTTTTTGGTAATAATGATACCTTGAGAAGAGAGATTCAGCACCAGATCCTTCCAAGGAAAATAATGGAAAAGGAAAAGGAGACTGAAATCATGACAACTATGATTGAGAATGAAAACTTATAGAGATAGCTGGCTCAACTTAATTTGATGAATCAAGGTTTGGTCAGAGCTATAAGGGTCTAAGTAGGGAGATCCATTGTGATATGGATTCCAAGAGGAAGGAGTGTCAAGAGAAGGAGAGATATTCAAAAAAGGGTTAGATGGAGCAAGAGCCTATGATCAGACAAATTATTGATTGGGAAAATGAAAGGCCTTTAAGGCCTCAATATCATATACAAGATCCTCTTTCAAACAGTGCAAGTAACCCTAAATTAGATAAAGGTAAATAGAAGGTTACTGGTGTAAAGATTAATGAACCCAAAGATGAGGTAAAGGCATCTCAGGGTATGTCTGTACTGGACATAGAGCTAGAAAGAGCTAGAAAAATAAAGGATGATATTGCCAAACTATTGGAGAGGACTGAATTAGATGATGCTGCTGTAGAAATGAAGAAGAAAATTTATTTCATTCACTCTACTACAAATATAAAGTCAGTTAATAATACTAATAATACTCAAGGTAGTAGTGGATTAGGTCCTAAGGTGCAAGAAACAAATACTAATACTAATACCATGGGATCTAGTTCACTTCAGGGTATTGAGAATCAGGGTTAGGGTCTTGGTACAAGTGGCCAAAATCAGGGAGCTGGTTTTCAGAGAAGACCCATGCATTTGGAGACATATAAAAAATTATGTTTGGATGGTATTCTAGGCTAGCCAAATGTCATTCCAAATTAAATAAGGGATAAAATCCCTAAATTTAGTGGAAACAATGTAATAATGATTGAGGAACACTTAAAGGCTTTCTCTAACAAGATGAATGACTATGAAATAATGCATGAGGATATTTTTATCAAGTTATTTGTAAAATCCTTAATTGAAGATGCTAGAGATTGGTACCGTGGCCTGGCTAATGGAAGCATTAGTTCATGAGATGAATTTACACAATGCTTTAAGGAACAATATGGTGATTAGGTAAATTCCAGCTATATGCTGAATGAGTTCAATAACATCAAAAGTTTCAAAATAAAACTATATCTAAATTCAATAGTAGATTCCAGAAGGCCATGCACAAATTATTGCAAGTGCTGAGGTTAGATGAAAATGTATGTCTTACCTGTTAGGAATAAGGTGTCTCAACCTTGGATAATTCCTATTCTTATTATTTGTTTTGTAAAATGTATTTCTTGCAAATAATGTTGATGTGTCGGCATCTTGAATTGTGTGTAAGGAGAT
>MU227069.1:3432157-3444701 GCA_018584345.1 Thuja plicata
TGGCTAAAACGGTTATGACGAATTCCTATGACACGTAAGAGCTATGTTAGGAAGATTCAATGACAGGTGAAGACATGTGGCAACTGATAAATGTGAGTACTGTACACTCTTCCCCAATCATGGGGTTAAAATTTTTTTGGGTTTCCTATTTTCTCGGAGAATGGTAAAAAACCCTAATACGGTTATCGTTAGGAGTAGCCCTAAAAAGTGAAGCGCATGATATAAGCATTTTTAGGGTTGCGAAGATAAGCGATGCGAGTGTATTGTTGGAACGGTTTTATGCTGCCGTGATTTTTCTTCAAGGTTTTCAAAATCTTCTGAAAGAACTTGCATTGCAAGTGTATTGTAACTGTAATAGTTTTTGATCAATACATTGTGCAGGTTTTGGAGTGCTGGGGTTTTTTACCGAAAGGTTTTCCCCAGGGTATATCATTGTGTCATTCTCTGTTTTCTGTATGCATGGTATGTGGTTGCAATATCTTTGTTAAAGTAGTTAATGAATCTGTAATTGTAAGGATTGAAAAGAATTTGCACAATACTTTCCTATAGAGATTAGCGTAGGAAGCTGTTTCCGCACCTAAGTTTCTTTACATTACCACATATTGCAATGCATTGGATAGTAAGATTGCCTATCTTGTGAGGGATAAGAATCCTCGCACATTAAGGGATGCTTTCAAGATGGCAGTAAACAATGAAAGTAATAGAAGGGCATCAGGTAAACTTGGGAAAATAGATGATGGTAGGCTAAGGAAAGACCCTAAGGGTCAATCTAATAGGTTTCTCAAGGAAGAAAATAAAAAATGATAAAGTTGATAAATTATTCACTGCAATTAAGGACCTAACTACTAAGGTGGACAAAAATGAGAGAGGCTTTCAGAGTAACAAACAACAAAATTAGAGGTCTGAGAATCCTTACAGATTATAGGACATGCCCTATCAAAAAAATTGGAAGGATGGTAAACCTCTATCAGATAGACAAAGTAATGCAAAAAATAGGGGTACTCCTAATCCTTTGAAAATAAATAATGTACACAATGTAGAGAATACCTCTTGGTGTGTACCTTCCAATATGCCACATTCTCCTCTTGAATGTTTTGTTGCACAAGCTTTGGTGGGGACTACTGAGGATGAGGATGAAAAAGATGATCAAGAGGAGGAAGTACCTAAGGTCAATATGTTCATGACACATGATGAAGAAGAAGGTGATGAACCATATGATGTCATGCATCATAATATAAATGTTGGTAATGCAAAGGATGAAAATACACAACTAGGAAGACCTAGTGATGAAGAAGTGAGGTAGCTCACTATTGCCACAATTGCTCAAGCTAGGAATGCTTATAATTTAAGAAATAAAAAGGTGGATAGGGATCAAAAAAATCTTGGTTCATTGTTCATAAAGGAAATTTCTACTGAACCCTCAATCCAAAACAAGGATAATATTTAGGTGAAAAGCAAGGATACCCCCATTGTTGATCATGGAATAGAGAAATCAAAATAAAGCAAAGGTAAGGTTTCTAGTACCTAGATGTTTTGAGTTTTCCTACTTTTGACATGAAACATACACTACCTCAGATAAAGGTGTCAGTACCTTTGGTCGAGATGATGAAGATGAAGGAGCATAGAGAGGCTTCTTTCTCTTTGCTCAAAGATATAATTGATGATATTATTCCTACCACAATGACTATAAAGAAAAAAAGAGTTGATGATGAGCACGAGACTCCTAAAATCTATGTAGGGAAAATTATTACTCAAGAGCCCTCTCAAGTTCATCCTTTTTATGTCACTTTGCTGGTAAATGACCAATTGACAAGAAATTGTATGTTAGATTCTGATGCACTAGTAAATGTGATGCCTTATGGTGTTATGAAGGAATTGGGCTTAAAAGTTGACACATCTTTTGGAAGATGTTTTTCTATGGATAATAGAGAGGTACCTATGGTAGGAACCTTAAAAGGCATTGAAGTACAGATTGCTATTTTTCCTGAGGCTACTTTCAAGATGGATGTGGTTGTGGTTAATACACCACCACATTATGTTATGTTATTGTCTAGATAATGGGTAGCAACAGTTGGAGGATATTTTCAATTGGACATATCATATGTTACTATCCCTATAAATGGAAGTGATGTTAAATTATATAGGGAGCCACAAGCTCCAATGATAATTGAAGAGAGGGATCCTAAGGCTCTCAATTGTTTTACTGATGTTGATATGGAAAGTTTTAGGATTGAGAAAGATGGATCCAAAGTTGAAAATCAAGACCCAATTGTGAAGGAGTCACAATCACACCAAAATGAGATATGGAAGTTGTAGTTTCATGGTGCATGATCCAAGGAAGGATCAGGAGCTGGTATTTTTTTTATATCTCCATCAGGTACTACATTTAAATAATCCTTCCTCTTAGCTTTTCAATGCACAAATAACACTGTGAAATATGAAGCATTATTATTGGGCTTAGAGGTTTCCATAAAGCATGGCATAAGAATGGTAAGCGTATTTGGGGCTCTGAATTAGCTGTCTCCCAAATTAGATCCCTATATGCTGCTAAAAATGATAGATTGAAGTTGTACAAGTATGCAGTATGGGATAAAATTGATTTTTTTAATGCTTTCCAAATAGAATGGATAGAGAGATCTAAGAACATTATAGCTGATTTCTTAGAAAATGTAGCCATAAAGAATAATGATATAACTTTGGTTGGGATATCTACTATTGAAACCAAGATCAGGCCTGTAATTCCTGATAATGTATACAGTTGGCAGGTTTTTGAGGATGACAAGGATATTCTCTGGTTCATTCAATGTTTGGATGATTACGAGGGTGAGAAAATAGATTGCAATGCTTTAGTTGAAACCATAGATAACAAGTAAACTATTTTTGGGACTGAAGTTGTTCAGTTTCCAACAAATGTTATACCTAAGGGTTTAGTTCAACTTAAGGGCATTCTCAGTGACAATGATGGTCACTTGCTTAAATGGTTTGATGTAAAGATGGACAATGTTGAAGGAGTAAATTTAGGGTCAGAGACTATCCCTAAAATGGTATACGTAGTGAAGAATTTATCCCCACACATCAGAGAAAATTTGATTAGTTTATTAAAAAAGTACAAGCATGTTTTTGCTTGGTCTTATGAGGATCATAAAGCCTATAAAGGATTTATTTCAGCATGAAATTCCTCTAAAACCTGATGTAAAACATTTTAGACAAAAGAAAAAACCTATCAATCCTCTGCTAGCATAAAAAATGTAGGAAGAATTGACAAAACTCAGGGAAGCCCAAATAATAAAACCAATCAGACATTCATCATGGGTGTCAAATCTTGTGCCAGTGAAGAAAAAGAATGGAGATATTAGGCTTTGTGTTGAGTTCAGAAACCTTAATGTGGCATCACTTAAAGATAAGTATTCTTTGCCTAATATGGAGGCAATGCTAAAAAGAGTTATAGGATGTGACCTTATATCCATGATGGATGGATTTTCTAGTTACAATAAGGTTTTAGTCAAGGAGTTAGAGAAATTCAAGACAACCTTTACAACCCCTTGCGGAACTTCTGTTTATGTTAGAATACCTTTTGGTCTCATGAATGCAGGGGCCACTTTTTAGAGAGCAATGGATGTTAATTTTAAGGAATTCATAAACATAATTATTGTTGTCTATCAGGATGATATTACTGCATATTCAAAAATGGCTGAGGATCATTGCAAGAATCTAGAAAAGATATTTGGTAATGCTTCAGAGTTTGGAGTTTCTCTTAATCTAAAGAAGTTCCATTTTGTTGTTTCAGAGGGGAAGTTTTTAGGACATATAGTGTCCAAAGAGGGAGTGAGAATAAATCTAGAGAGAATTGACGCTATTAATATTTTACCTCCTCCTAAGAACATGAAAGGGGTCCAATCTTTCTTGAGAAAAACAAATTTTGTAAGAAGGTTCATTCTCAATTTTGCAGTGATCATAAAGCCTATTGCCAAGCACCTAAAGAAAGATGTTAAATATGCTTGGAATTCAGAAGCTCAGCAAGCTTTTGAGAGAATTAAATGGGCTATTCAGGAGGCACCAGTATTAAAATATCGTAACTATGAGTTTCCTTTTTCTATTTTCTCATTTGCTTCATTCCATACCATTGCTGCAGTGCTGTTACAAAAGGACAAGGAGGGATTTGACCATCCAATTGCATTTTTCAACAAATCCTTGCAAGTAGCTAAGTTGAATTATGAAATCATGGAGAAGAAATCTTATGCCTTTGTTAAGGTAGTCAAGGATTTTAGGCCTTATTTATTATGTGCTAAGGTGGTTGCCTATGTGCCTCATGCTACTGTCAAGGATATTTTGTCTCAAAGTGAGGTCACTAGCAATAGGTATCGATGGATCAACAAAATAAAATAATTTGATTTAGAGATCTAAATCACCAAATTAGTTAGAGGCTTGGGATTGGAAAAGCTTATGACAAATTCAAATATGGAGCTTACCCAAGTGAACAATCTGCAAGCAAGTGAAATGCCAACTAGCATTGAGATGCAATTATGGTATGCTGATATTGTTTTTTTTTAAGACTAATAAATGTCTTGAGGACATGACAAAAAATCAAAGAAGGGCTCTCAGAATTAAGAGTCTGAAGTATGTATTAATTAAAGGAGAATTATATTGGAAAAATAGAGATGGAATTCTTCTATTTTGTCTTGATAGGGCTCAGTCTGAGAAGGTGTTAAAAGAAATACATAGTGGTGTTTGTGGAGGCCACTATTCAGCAAAGACAACTGCACACAAGATACTTAGAGCTGGTATTTATTAGCCTTATTTGTTCAAGGTTAGTCACCAGTCTGTGCAGAAGTGTGAGGCTTGTGAAATATTTTTAATGAAGTTAGTGTATTCAGGGACTTTGCCTTTGAATCCAATCTCATTTGAAGGCCCTTTTTCCCAGTGGGGCATGGATTTTACTGGTGAATTTTCAATGAAGTCTAGTGGGGGTCATAGTTGGATCCTTGTTTCCATAGACTATTTTACAAAATGGGTTGAGGCTATACCAACCAAGAGGAAACCAGTAAGGTGGTTATTGATTTTCTAATAGATAATATCTTGACTAGGTTTGGTGTGCCAAACAAGCTAGTAATGGATAATGCTATGTGCTTTAGGTCTAAAGAATTCATATAATTTTGTGATTAGTATGGTATTTTGATTTCATATTCTTCACCATATCATCCACAAGCGATTGGGAAAGAAGAATCTAGCAACAAGAGCATCATGAAGATAGCTCCAAAAGAACATTAGAAAAGAATAAGAAGTCTTGGAATTCAAAGCTTAAGTTGGCTTTGTGGGATGATAGGGTCACAATGAAAAGAGATATAGGTGTATCTCCTTTTAAACTGGTTTATGGAACACAAGCTAGGTTGCCATTAAATAATTTGTTACCAGTCTACAAGGTCATCCAAGATGAGGACATAGAAGTGACTAAGCCAATGCAGAAAAAAATGTTGCAGTTGGTACAACTGGATGATATCAGAAATGAAGCACAATTGTATAATCAGAAGATCCAACAAAAGTCTAAGTATTTATTTGATAAGAGATCATCAGAAAGAAAATTTCATGTAAATGACATAGTTCTCCAATGGAATGTAAGGTTAGAGGAAAAAGGAAAGCACAACAAGTTTGATTCCTTATGGTTAGGACCATTTGTTGAGCATGATTTACATGGAAAATATTCTCTTTATTGCAAAGTCCTACTGGTTAGATGTAGGATATGCCTGTGCATGGGAAGTTCTTGAAGCCATTCTTTTCTTGAGTCTTTTTTCATGTGCAACAATGTATATATTTATAAAAAGTTTCCTTCTTTTTCCTGCTTTAGGTCTATCTGCTACGGGGTTTCATTTTTTGTGTTGATCTGCATCCTAGAGTGCTAGTTTTCTAGTGTTGAACTTGCATTCAACCTTCCCCAGTCAGAGCCTATGTTAGCACTATTAAAATCTTGAATATTTCCTAGTCTAAATGATGAAAACCCTGCTAAGTCTTGCTATCTCCTTAGGTCCTACTTTGAAATGTCTAGTCATTGGTGAAAAACCCTAAGATTTTGGCTCACGTTGTAAAATTAAGTTACCTATTGGGTCACTTAAAATATTTTTAGCCCACATGTCTTTTTGTTTCATGTCTGAGTGGGGCCATTCCTTGTTTATCTTTCCTAAGTTTTGATAGGGGATGAATTAATTTTTCTTTATTTCCCTAAGTTTTAATGTCTCCAAGTCACTTTTTACCTTTTCATTTGCCGTGCTAGTCTATCTCAATTCAACGATTGGCACTTTGCCTTAAAGTGCAAGATGAAGTTCTTTACTGATCAAGGCATTGCACTTTTTCACCATGTGTCTTGTCAAAATTGATAATCTTTTAGATCTGGTGACTTGACAAGGAATTTTATCTCTTAATATCCAAAAGAAAGGAATATGCTCTTATGGAATGGGAGATTATGCACATGCCATCGATCTTGTTTTGATTTTGTAGCTGGTGCTAGATCTCCAGATTAAGGTCAATGTTTTCCTTTCTTTCAATGATTCAACGAGGGCCAATGATCGGGTTCTACTCTTGTCTTGATCATGTGGTCTGCGCCAAATCTCTAAATAGACTCAGGGGTTAAGAAAAGTATCTGGTGACTTGGAGATTACGTTAGTTGCTGAATCTCCAGATTTGATCAGAGTCAAGCCGAGGCAACTCAAGGTCAAGAAGGGTTCACAGAGGTAAGATCTGGACCATTGATGTCTTTCTAATCCTATGGTTAGCACTTAGTCTCTGAATAAACCATGAGTCAAGGTATGTATTCAATGATTTCAAGAGTTCCTTTATCTTGTAATCTCCAAATCAGACCAGGGTCAAAAGAGAGGTTATGAGTTAAGAGGTTGGTTAAATTAATGTTGAGGTAGGTTATTCTAATCAGATGGTAGGCATTGAGGCTCAAAGAAAATATTGCTCCAGATTTAACCTTAAGGAATTGTGCCCAAGTGACACTTGGCAATTTGTGATGTCATGGTCCGAAGTCTTCAAAGGGCGATTAAAAGGACAAAATTTTTGAGTTGATCCTGTGGTCAACACTTTTCCTCAAAGATAAGATGCATTCTAGATACTAATCAAGGAAATGTGTTCTGGGGACACGTTGCAGTTAGTGGGTCCAGATTAGTGACAAGGTAATGAAGTTAAAGAAAAATCAAGTTAGATTTCATCCAATGGTGAGCATAAAACCTTAAAGAGAAGATGATCATCAGATAGTGTTTGAGGCATTGTGCCTGCCTGATACATGGATAAGTGATGGGAACCAGCCAGAAGTAAAGAAAGGTAAAAGGCTATCAAGTTTGAAAAGATCTAACAGTCAGCGTGAAGCCTTAAAGAAGAGATGCAAAGAGATTAGTGTTCAAGGCATCATGCCCGTGTGCCATGTGTCCTATCCAGGAGGTGGGACCTGTGGTCAGGTAAGATTTAGTCAAGTTAAAATAGATCTAATGGTCAGTGCTTTCCCTTAAGGGAAAGATGCAGGGAAGATAGTTTTTGATCCATTGCACCTATGTGACACCTGGCAGAATCTGATCTCGATGCCTAGATAACTTAAAATGAATCTATGGATGTGTTTTAAAACTTGTGTTGAGATTTGATCTCGGCCAGCCAAGCCTCTTTCCATGCCATGGTGACCATTATAACTAGTATAATTTGAATTTTTAAATTTGCATAGAAGGAATTTTGGCCATGGTGGTGCTCTTCCAGGTTGTAGTGGTAGATGGATAGATCTGATTGTTTGGATTTCATTTTTGAGGGAATGTAAGATTTATTTTTTGATATTTTAGTGGCTCATTAATGTTTCTTGGTGGCACTCCAGGGTTTTATTTGATTCTGTAATATTTTATATTTTCTTGTTCTCTATCTAATCTGGCTTAATGATGGCATGTTTTTGGAGTCATGATGGTTGTGTTTTAGGGTTTCCTTGTGCCCTAAGGTAGTTTAGACTCATGGTTTCATTTGGGGTATATCTAGGGTTCTTTTTATTATTGTAAATGATGGGAATTTTATGCCACAACAAGCCTTGTAAGCTCTCCATGTTAAACTAAGACTAGCAGTGGTATTTTGGCTTTGATTTTTCATGCTTAGATATTTTATCAATGATATTTGTTTGTATTTCCTTGCATTTTGTGAATTCATATTGAATTGTAACATCTTCATTTTGGTTTATTATGCTCATTTTGGTTTCTTGTTAAGGACTTTCAATCCATCACTATGTAAGGCATAGGGTCTAATTGCTTTAGGGTTTCTTTCAGGGAGAATTAAATATCCTTAAACAATTTTAGTGAGTAAAGAATTGAAGTGATACAGATAATTACATCTGCTTCTAGGAAGTGTGAATTGAGTATGTAAGGCATAGTCAAGTTCAGTGATCATTCACATGGTTTACATTTGACGTATGTTGTTTTTAAGAGTCTTTGCATTTAAAGTGACTCCATACCCACTAGATAGGGCACTAGTATGATATGTTAGATTTGTGGTTCTCATCCAATTTTATATAAACTATTACCATTTACTTGTTTTATACTAAATCCACCATTCCTACCTACTTATGGGGTTATTATAGTTTGAGGGAAGAAGATAGGTAGTGCCCACCTAAGTCTATGGAGCTCAAAGTGTAGAAGGTTTTAGGACCTTGTTGAACGTTACTTCTTCTCCTTGTTGAAATCAATGCATGGTTTTTTATAGGAACATACCTGAGCCACATGTATACAAAGGTCAGCAAGAAGAAAAACTAACACGATCCACCAACCAGATCAAATCTGAAATATCTTTTAAGAACTCATCCACATAATTTAATCTAAAAGGATATACTAATCAAATTGAATAAAATTATTTGAATATGAAACAAAACTAAACTCTAAAAGGTGTTGTGCCTCCACAACACATGCCCCTTTTTATCCACTTGGCCTAATGGGGACCCCCCTTTTATGTTATTTTTTCTTTTGTTTTGTTTCCTTGATCCTATTTAGTTTGGTGTCAGGTAAGTCAAATTGTGGTCTCTTTACGCTCCTAATAGCCTGATAGTCAAGTGATAAGGGTTAGGGTCTTTTGGTTCTCTCTCTCTCTCTCTCTCTCTCTCTCTCTCTCTCTCTCTCTCTCTCTCTCTCTCCCTTANGTTCTCTCTCTCTCTCTCTCTCTCTCTCTCTCTCTCTCTCTCTCTCTCTCTCTCTCTCTCCCTTAAATTTTTGTTTGTTTGTTTTCTTTCAAGTTTGGCATCTTAGTGTTTAGGTTAAGTATAGTAATCTCTTCTAGAGTTTTTCCGGTGCTTTGCTGGACTTTCAGACTTTCAGAGTCTGATGCTTTACTAGACTTTCAGAATTTCAAAGGCTGACACTTTGTTGGAATTTTAGACTATTAAAATTTTAGATTCTGACACTTTTCTAGACTTTTAGGGTTTCAGAGTCTCGAGTTTAATCAAAGTTTCAGGATTTTGGGGTTCTTGTAACTCCAACCCCCTGAAATTTCCTTTATTTTCTACAATTTTGTAGTTTGTTTTCTTTAGTTGGATTTCTTCATTTTTAATAAAATATGCTGATTATAGTCTTGTTGTGAGTGAAAGATTTCAAGTATGTTTACAACCCTACAAATGAATTACAATTTCAAAGGCTATAACACATCTTCTAAGATGGGTAATATCCACAATGAGATTATAGACAAATAATGAATCACATTGAGAAGATCCAAGTGTTTGGTTCAAAGCTCACCTCATTTTGAGAAAGGAAAAATATCATTTGGGATCCATAGCATTGTCCAATTTTGATAAAGTTTGGGAAATCATAGCAAGACTTTGGAAAGCTCACCCATACATTATTTCAAAAAACTAAGTGTCATTTTGATACATAGTCTTTTTTGTAGACTTCAGTCATTTTTTGATACTTAGCCAATTTTCAGTCATGAATTTTATGAAGGTCTACAACCCCAAAAATCCAGGGTCATCAAATTTCCAGAATTAATCATTTTTCAGAGTTGCATTTTTCAAAGGTACACAACCCCAAAAATCTAGGGTCATCAAATTTGCAGACTTAGTCATTTTTCAGAGTTGCATTTTTTGGAGGTCCACAACCCCAAAAATCCAAGGTCATCAAATTTACAGACTTAGTCATTTTTTAGAGGTCCACAACCCTGAAAATCTAGGGTCATCAAATTTCCATACTTGGTCATTTTTTAGAGTTTCATTTTGCGGAGGTCCACAACCCTGAAAATCCAGGGTCATCAAATTTCTAGACGTAGTCATTTTTTAGAGTTGCATTTTTTGGAGGTCCACAACCCAAAAATATAGGATCATCAAATTTCCAGACTTAGTCATTTTTTAGAGTTACATTTTTTGGAGGTCCACAACCCCAAAATTCCTGGTTACACATTTTTCAGTCATGTTTTTCATATAGAATCATTTTGTGGGTAGATTACATGAAAGTTAGAGGTCATTTTTACATGTCAAGGGGTATTCTATCAATTACACATCAGGAGAGTAGTTAGATCCATGCATTTTGGGCATGAATAACAAGGTAAAAATCAAACTAGGCACAAACAAGAAGAAGAAATGGTGGAACTAAAGTTTGATTTCCTCTATTTTAGGGGCTGATTCCAGTCTGATTTTGCATGTATTTGATGTAAACATGGATGTGAATCCTTGAAAAATTGTTAGCAATCAGCTTAGGATTAGTTTTTCTTTGTTAAACATAAGATTTAATTTGGTTACGCCATTTTTTTGTGTAGATGAAACCTTAGCTACGGGTTTCTTATTTTCCAAGTTGAAGCACTATATAAATTCATTACATAGTTATAATTAAGGTAATATTTTTTATGCAATAAAGATATATGTTGTTAGTGCTTCATTCATGATGTGAGTCTTCTACTATCTATGCAAAATTGATGAATATGTGCATGCTTGTTCATTTATTTTAGAGAGCCAACTATGTTTTATTGTGAATGTATCTATGATCATTTAGTTTGGAGTTTACTATTATTGTCTCATCTTGTTGTGACAAATGATAGGAAAGGTTTGTTCTATTGGTTTAAGAATAAATTTGTCTCATGCGTGCGTACATCTGGTGACTTCACGATTTGATAGATTTTGAAAAAATATTGCATATGGGTAAAGTTTCCTCAAAAGATTGCATCTTCTTAAAATGGAATTATGAGTTTGTTTGATTATTTTTTTTGTGTTTTCATCTTTTCATCATTTCATTTATGTTCGTTAGATTTCATTTCTAGCAAATTTTTTTTATAATTCTTGTTACTCAATATTTTGATATGTTTTAGAATTTGGTTAAGATATAAACTCCTCATAATTTTTGGAATTAGATTTTTATTGGTAAGAAATTGCATACATTGAAAATTGATAAAATACAAAAGAGTGCTCAAGTTTGTTTTGTAGCTTGAGTTTGACTCATACCAGCAAATACCTCCTTGTGAACATTCACATTTATCTTTGAATGAGCTTTCCAAACGGTTGTACCATGACCATGGAGAACCTTGGGAGTAACTTCATTATTCTTTCAAGAGGGTAATTTTCATCACTTATTCCTAACTGTTGCTTTGTGTAAAGACAATGCTCAAAATACGTGGTGCTAGAAGGAGGGACGAATTGCAATTCATTCTTGGAACAACTTAGAAAATTAGAGCATTGGTGGTATGAAAAACCTCCATCATCACACCAAAAGAAGTGGCGCTAGAAGGAGGGCCAAATTGAAATTCATTCTTGGAACAACTTAAAAAAGCAGAGTGTTGGTGGTATGCAAACCCTCCATCATCACTCCAACATAAGTGGTGCTAGAAGGAGGGCCAAATCAAAATATTTCATGGTTACATGCACACTTGAATGGGTTGTATCTTAAGGAGATCTAGCTTCAATGGGTAGTCCTTTGTGTATACCAGGAGGTCTCCATGAGATTCCTTTACATGAACACAATTGGCTTCCTTTTCCCTTCCCTAATAATGGACAAAATGCTATGAATCTATTAATGTTTGTAGCTTCACTCCTATGATCATTAGAATACATATAATATATGTTGATTAATAAAAATATAATATCTATGTTATATTATTATTAATCATATGAAATTTAATATTTAATATTAAATTATTAAATTATTATCCTTAATTAAAAATTGATTGATGAAACATTATAAGATTGATTAAATTATAATTAGTGGGAAGAGGCATGTCCTTTCTTATAAATAATAATGAATAGACATTTCTCATGAAGGGACATGTCTCTCCTATCCTCATTCCCAATATAAATAAAAGAGTTATTGTTGCATTTGGAAAATACATAAAACATAGAGTGTTATTACATTTTTAGCTATCCTAAAAACTTAACATGGTATCAGAGCCAGGTTGCAAATGTAAGAGAGTAGTTTGTTGATGGTGAATGTGTGACTGTCTCAGAAAATACAGTCTCGGTAAAAGGACCTGTAACACCCCAAAATTGGCATCTTAATATTCTAATCAATTTTGGTGCATTTTCTCATCATCAAAGTCCTATTGTACTAGACAAATTCTCCTTTCT
>MU227069.1:3456378-3475795 GCA_018584345.1 Thuja plicata
CTATGTCCCATCTAATCGACATGTGACTACAAATACAAAGGAAATATTCAAGAGACCACATAGGTCCACTAAGAAAAGAACCAAATCAAAGAAAATATGGGTTCCTAAATCCATTATGAAAGAATTGCATTCTAAATCATCTGATACAAATAGAAAATCAAAAGTTATGTGGATTCCCAAGTCTATCTTAAAAGAATTGAACAAAAAGGAAAAGTTAGAGTTGACATCCAAGCTTCCAAAGTCTTCCACTTCATCTCCATCTAAACATCTCCCATCTTCTAACTCCATCTTGAGTCCTCGCATACCAAGATCCATATCCACTCATCCATCAACGTCTCAAGCTATTCCATCCACTTTTCCTCCATTCATCCACTACCCTTCAAGGGGTGTGTCAATGTTGATCTTATCACCATACCCTATCTAATATCCT
Source organism: Thuja plicata (assembly GCA_018584345.1). Taxonomy (NCBI): domain Eukaryota; kingdom Viridiplantae; phylum Streptophyta; class Pinopsida; order Cupressales; family Cupressaceae; genus Thuja; species Thuja plicata. The sequence goes on from MU227069.1 coordinate 3,456,809, forward strand.
GCACCTACCTCTTACCCATCCATCTCATATCCTTCCATCCATCTTATCCAATCCACCGCATAAACTATTGGCTACCATCTTCCTTATCCTCCATATCATCTTCTCTACCATGACCCTATCAACATCTTTGAGCATACTTTCAGTGGCCTTGGCCTATTATAGCATATCTTTCAGAGGAGCACTATCTAAAGAGCTAGAAGCTTAAGTTCCTCCATAAAATAAAAAAAAGAAAAAAAAAAGAAAAAAAAGAAAAAGTACCTTGGTGAAAACTTGGTAAACAGGCACCTTGGTAGCAAAGGTAAAGATAAATCAATCCGTCCTATGGTGAAAACCACTTCTTGTGGCACCTTGGATAAGTACCATGATGAAAAAATTGCAAATAGGCATCATATGTAATTCCTCCTACTTTCACTCTTCACTTGGGGGAAAGTTCCTTCCATGTCATCTTCTCCCATCATATCTTACATCCAGCTAGCTCATGAATATCCATGTTCCTTCTACTGATCTTGACAAAGTTGAGCCTATCCATGAGCATCATGTATTCTGACATTCATGATCCATTCCATCAGCCTATTTACTTGCTCTCATGCATGCTACCCTATCATGATCTTTCTTATCCCAAGCCTATCCTTCCTATCTCTAAGCATCCTTTGCTCCATCATCCAAAACTTTCATTTATACCTCCATCACCCCTTATCCTGATTGCCCCATCATAGCTCTATCCTATCTAATTGACCCCTTGGTCTTGATCTAAATGAAGAACGATAAAAATGGAAAATTGTTTCTCATAATTCTCTTGACATGTCCACTCTTTTGGACCACATACTTTTCATGACATTAGGTCATTAACCTAAATGCTATACAACATCGCTCCATGAGCCTACATTGCTATATTATTTTTTTCATAGCTTGGGTAATCTTGAAGAGACTATCCTTAAGGGTCGCATTCACCCTCTTCATCCATCATTGGCCATCCATCTCATACATCATATTTCTAATCCATCTGCAATGTCCTACACCTTGCTAGACATTGGGGGAAAACCAATGTGATCTTTCTTGAGATCAATAATCTAAAAAAGACTAAAAAAATTGCACAATCTCTAAAAATTCTAAAAAAATGTAAAAATTCCTAAAAAATGATCATCTTGGTGCAAACCTAGCAATAGGTACTTATGATGCATCCACCAAAAAAATTAAAAAATTAAAATCACTATTGCCTATCTTTTAATGAATAGGTATCAGGGAAATCTAACCCTGACTCCTAAAGATTGAGCCTCATTCTGGGGATGGTCTTTTAAAAGGCGATAAGCTATTAGGTCTCTGGGCAATCTAACCCAGATTCCTGGGAGTCAACATGCTCTTAGTTACCTTCAAGACACAAAATTACATGGGTTGAAACTAGTTACACTCAGGGGCATCTTCCTAGTCTAGGGGGCATTTTCCTATCTTTTGGAGTCTCTCTCCTCTTGGCATCAGTCACCAGTGGTTCTCACTGAGTTTTCCTGCTGATGCCTAGATCTCACGCTGATCTTTATACTTGAGAATCTTTCTTGTGTTAGTCACCAGTGATTCTCACTGCATCTACCTACTATCACTGTACTACTAAGATTTCTCACATCAACTCGCTATCTGCATATTTGACATCAATATGTTCATTACTTGGGGGCATGGCTCCCCACTTTGACTGCATCTTCAGTTTACACTCGAGTTAGTAATCTTCTTAGTTTTAAAGGACAACTATCTACTAGAACAAACTGGTGTTTCTCAACACCCCAATTAAATAGTGTTTTTCAACACTATCTTTGGACACATCTATGTTTTTCAACACACATCGGATATCACAACATAAATATCTCTTGATAGCAATCAAACACATCGCACTCACAAGCACAATGGTGTTTCTCAACACCCCTAAACACATGCACATAAAATTTGAAATATGATGAGCTATGATTGAATATTTCTTTGTATGTTGTCTATTCTCATGAATTTAATTGATATTTTTATTGTCTACTTCTTGTGGGTGTGGTTTCGATGATCCAACAATGTCAAATAAACAGGGTGTATGTGATAAGAGCTTCTGCATTAAGGTGGAAAATCCTCACACCCCTTGATCTTTTTTATTTGTATGCCAAGGGGAGGTTGGTACTATCTCCTTGAATTTTATTGCTCTATTCATTTACCTGTGTACTCTTACTATATCAAACTGGAAATAATGTTTAGGTCATCTTGGTGTTTGTGCCTTGGTGCTTATGTTTGTTTCCTACATTTTATCCAATGAAAGTCATATTCATATCCTTATGGTTGCATTGGTGCTAGTAAGGATTTTATTGACTTCGATGTTCCAAAACTTGATGATGATAATTATGTGATGAGTCCAACAACCAAGTCCTAGGGTTGCATTTAGCTTAGGCTTGCATTTGCATTTTAAGCTTGCATAGTGACAATTTTGGTGCTCTCTTCATTGTCTTCTCATTATTTGAAGGTTCTCATCTTTTGTCCTAGATTCCTCTTGACTGCACACATGTTTGATCCTTGCTCTCTATCTTTAGCTATATGCTCAATCTATTTTCTTGATCAAAATCAAAATCTAACACTCCTAAGCAGCTCAAAATCACATTTTAAAATTTTGGGACCGACGTGCTTTGACGCTTGCGCAGTCAAATTTCTGACATCGCTTTCTTGTCAGAATCATCTCTCGTCATCATTTTCTTAGCTTCTGCAATCTTTTCATCAAAATTCAACTATAGTCAATTCTGCTCAATCTTGGTTAATTATGGTCAAACCTAGTCAATAGGACCTGCCAATTGCTCTAAATCGATTATGCATTCTCTTGATCTATCTTTGAATTTATCTAGATCTTTGATCTTGCTTATATCTTCAATCTTTTTCTATCGATCATCTTTCTATTGTGTCATCTTTCAATTTTGCTCCCGAGGGAGCCGGATGATTGCATCATTGAATCTTTTCACATCATTCTTGAATCAGTCTGATCTGAATCAAAAGTCCCCATTGCTAGGGGAATCTCATCACTTGGGGAATATTCAGTGTTTCATACCTTATGGTCAAAATTAGATATTCCATGATCTTGAATCTCTAGGGGCATCTTGATGCCTCGCCTCTTGTCATCTTGTCATTTATCTTTCTTGGTATCTGAGCAATCTAACTCAGATCCTCAAGGATCAAGCTTCATTCTGGAGATGATCCTTGAAATCCCATTGGGTATTGGGGTAATCTAACCCTAATTCCTGAAAGTCATTCTTCATTTTGAAGACGGCTCTCAAAAGCTCTTTTCAACTATTATCTTGGCAACCTAACTAGATCTCGAAGGGCAAACCTTTGTAATGGGGAAATCTAACCCTAATTCTAGAGGTAGTCCTAAATCTTCATCATCTATCAGCGAACATTGGGGAAATCTAACCTTGATTCCAATCTTCTCTAAATTGGTATTTGAACCATTGTCTTCACAATCTAACTTAGACTTCAGAAAATCATGCTTCATTCTAAAGATGGTTCTACTTCTCGATCTGATCGGTGTCTTGGCAACCTAACATAGACTCCCAAAATATTCATCTTTCACATCAGACTATTCTTTGAATAAACACGTTGTTCGCACATCAATTTAAAGAGGGGAAAAATGTAACACCCCAAAATTGGCACCTTACAATTCTAATCAATTTTGGTGCATTTTCTCATCATTGAAGTCCTATTGTACTAGGCAAATTCTCCTTCCTGATTGTCTTTAATTGACTTAGTCTCAAATGCAGAAAACCTAAATTTGCATAAATCTTACACCATATTTAATTCCTAAATTTTCAAGATTTATTAGCTAAAAATCCCTATGATTAATTAATTTAATTCTAAAGTCCTAAGTGTTTTTAAATTAAATTAATCCCACCCCCTTTAGCTAATACACATCAAGGGAATTAAATATTATTTGGTTATTTGAATGGATTATCCTCATTTGAATTTAATAATTCAAACAAAATGAAAAGCCACCCATGTGGCAATAATTCATTCATTTAATTAAATAATTCCTCCATATTTTGTCTCACCTTCCTCCATGGAGATGAAGAGTCAGTCATTTCTTTCCAAGAAACTCTTCATTCTCTCTTCAGGATTTTCTATATTATGGACCTTCTTTCCTTCATTTGAAAAAAGGAGAGCAATTTTTAGAGTACCAAAACTATAGCAAATTATTGTCTCAATTATCTCATATTTTCAAGCTTTCATTGCATATTTAGTGTAATTTAATTTATCTTAATAGCATTTTTCATCTTACTTTAGTTTTTTTATCTATCAAGTAGCTTAATTATGTTATCTTTTTCAAGTTATTAGCTTAAAATTCACATCTTCATTCCTAGATTACAATTGCATCTCTCATATAGAATAGTTTCATTTTAGTTTTCAAAGCTTTCAAATCCTCCATTTTAGCAATGGTCTATGGTTGTTGGCTCTCGTTCTGAGAGTAATTAAACACCCCAACTAAATAGGAGGCAACATGTTGATTCAATCGATATTGTGGAATGGGCAATTCATGTTCATCTTCGTGATTCAACAATTGAGCAATGACTATGTTGTGTTGTGGCTGATTTAGAGGTCAACATTCAGACACATACAGGACCATATCTCACAAATTTATCATTGGATTTTTCTAAATCTTGGATATGTTGGTAAAAACCTAATTTAAACAAATCAAATACTTGGATTCAAAAGTTATGATGGACTATGTACGGGTCTATGTGAAATTTTTGATAACAACTTTCATTAAAGAGATATATTAATTTATTATGATCGTGGTCAAGAAATAACAAAGAATCATGCATTAAAGAAAGGGTGTCTATTTATATAAAGAAATCATAAATTATATTGTTTCACCTCTCTTGGATAAATCATCTCATTTCATAAGAAGACATGAGAATTGTTCAAAGATATAAGAGTGGGAATTGTACATTGTAGGGGGAGAATAATAACGAATGTTACATTTCCATGCTTAGTGTGGGGAGATAATTCAAAGGGGAGATGTCTCTTAAATAATATGATAAGGTGTTTTATGATTTGATGTTTATGGACCTTCATTGAAGCAAATTGTGTCAAGGATGTTGATGCATAGATAAGTATTTATTATCTTTGAATATTACATTTATCTACTCATTATAGTCTCTCTCTCATCTGTATTTATACACGTACTATACAAGCTATTTGTCTTGATCTTTTCTAGAGATGGTCTTGTAGAAAAAATAAGATTATATTCAGAGGGAGTCTGAATATTTAGAGGTGACTTTGGATGAACAGCTAAAAGATTGATATCCAAATCAGAGGGAGTCTGACAGTTCATCTTAAGCAATATTGGATGATCAACAGATTGATATTGGCTCAATGAGTTCTTCTCTATGAGATAAGTTCAAGGTGAAATCTCTTGTAACCCTTTGTGCTGAGGCATGATGGATGTCATGTGTGTGAATCCATAATTTTTAATGGGCATTACCCCTGTGTAAATCATGAGGAAGTGATGACTTCCAAATGATTATCACTTGTACTTGTTGAAGTTATTGAAAGGTGACGATCTTAAAATAACTTGATCTTCTATCATGATAGACATCTTGTGATGGATGAAACAGACCATGATAGATGATATGAATGTTCCTATGGTAAGTGCACATTACCTATGGACATCTTTTGATTACTTGGTGGACATCATGTGACTTGATGTTGGTAGGCCATTACTCCGAGTACTTGGTGGACATCATGTGACTTGATGTTGGTAGGCCATTAATTTGAGTACTTGGTGGACATTATGTGACTTGATGTCAGTAGGCCATTACTCTGAGCACTTGGTGAATATTATGCAACTTGATATTATGTAGGCCAATGCTCCTGATATCATAAGATGATATCTTTGTAAACTTTTGAGTACTTGGTGGACATCATGTGACTTTATGTTGGTAGGCCATTACTTTGAGAACTTGGTGAATATCATGTGACTTGATATTCTACAGGCCAATGCTCTCTATATCATGAGATGATATCTTTGTAAACTTTTGAGTACTTGGTGGAAATCAGGTGACTTGATGTTGGTAGGCCATTACTCTGAGTATTTGGAGAATATCACACGACTTGATATTCTATGACAAATACTTCCAATATCATGAGAAGATATTTATAAATAATTTTGAGTTATGGTGAATATCATGAGACTTGATATTCTTGGTTAGACCATATCTATGATATCATATTGAGGTGATATCTAAAATATTTTTTTAGTTATGGTGAATATCATGAGACTTGATATTATTGGTCAGACCATATCTCTTGATATCATGATGAGGTGATTTATTTTCTCTTAAAAGTAATGGATATTTTCTTAATCAAATTTTAATTAATTTTATCTTCCCTAACTAAGAGCGAGTGTTGACATTTTGTGTAGATATGGTAAGGGTCATAAGTGTTGACACAAAAGACCACTACACATTTTGTTTGATCATCCTCCCTAGCTAAGAGGGAGTGTTAATGTTTGTAGCTTCACTCATATGATAATTATAATACATATAATATATGTTAATTAATAATAATATAAAATATATGTTATATTATTATTAATCATATGAAATTTAATATTTAATGTTAAATTATTAAATTATTATTCTTAATTAAAATTGATTGATGAAACATTATAAGATTGATTAAATTATAATTAGTGGGAAGAGGTATGCCATTTCTTATAAATAATAATGAATAGACATGTCTCATGAAGGAACATGTAACTCCTATCCTCATTCCCAATATAAATGAAAGAGATATTGTTGCATTTGGAAAATACATACAAAATAGAGTTTTATTACATTTGCAGCTATCCTAAAAAATTAACAGAATCATTTAAGGATTTACAAGGATCTAATGCTTTTTCTTGAAATTGAATATGGAGATGTTGTTTGCAATCTATTTGTCAGGATATTTTAAGGTGTAGCGCTTCAATGGTATGTAAGACTTCCATACAATTCAATTTTCTCATGGGTTGAACTAGAAAATCTATTCTTAATTCAATTTGATCCCAATGTAAGTGCGCAAGATTTGTTATTTTATTTTTCTATTATTGTTAGAATGAATTCAGGATAGCTGAGAGGGGGGGTGAATCATTTATCCCTAGGTCTAGATGTGCCCATTTAAACTTTATACCAATTTGAACAACTCAGATCTACTCGGCAGCAATAACATAAAATAACAACATACATATGTAGTTTACTGTTAAGATGTAATCAACTTGCAGAAACTTAATAGTAAAATACAACATAAAAATTCACACAAGTTGACACCAATATTTAACGTGGAAACCCAATATGGGAAAAACCACCAATAACATGCTATCAAATTTTCACTCTTTTGAAGTAAGCTCTTTTAGGAGCCAACCCTGTTAAAGGTTATGAAACACATTGCTAAATGTGACCTAGTTAAGGTATTTAATCACCCTATCAGGAGTGGCCTTGTTAGAGGAATTAGAACATTCCACCTGAATGTCACCTTGCTAAAAGGATTTATACAATGACTGTTAGGTCAACTTGGTTAAAGGATTTTAACTGATACAATGGTTAGAAAGTAATTAGCAGGTGTGATTTGATACATACAACTTACTTTGCAAATCCAGATCCAATTCAACTCTATCGCTAATTCACTGAGTGGCCTCCATTCTCATTTCAATCTTCAGATCTGCTTGGAAATCTGTCAAGCAATCACTTATGCAAATCTCTGCTTCTTTGTTTAGCCTTCTCACTTAGATTATGCCAATCAGTCAATTAACCATGCAATCCTCTTTCATACACTACATACATCATGAATAACCCCTTGAGGTTATCATATACCTCTTCATTTATGTAAAATAAATCTTTTGCTGCTTAATCAACATTGTAGATCTTAGGTGAGGTCAGATCCAACAAATCTTTCCATCATTACATTTAATTTACTTCTCCAAAGCAATCAATAATTGAATCTTTGATCCATGCATTAATTATGGTTACTCGTGCATTTACATAGTGTGGATCAATCGTGCTCATCCTTAACTAACTTTACATATCCCAATAAAATCAATTTTGTTGGCCAGAGATCTCAAATCTCAACAATTACCAAAATACTGTTGCTCGGCCAACACTATGTTTCCTCGGCAATTTACTGACGCTCGGTTAACACTAGAAATTATGCTCGGCATACACTGGTGCTCGGTCGACACAAAATTTCTTGACACAAACTATTCTCAGTAAACTATCATTAAAAGACAATCAATACATTACTTTGCCAATGTGCCAACTGATCAAGTACCCTTGTGATTTCCCATAACTCAACCATTCCACTTGGTCTTCTTGTTAAATCTACTTCATCAATCAATAGATATGGTACTCAAACAAATAGAAATAGTCTTACCAATTAAGGTTTGACATCAATGAAAAAATAAAAATTGTCTCCATTGTAGCTTTCCAACAATTATAAGAAGGACACTTCAAGAGTCTATTGCCCAATTTAATCATTGATTTCTTCTCATGTATAAAAGGGTTAAAGATTCAAAAATGATGGTGCATGATTTAATGTTAAAAGAGAATTATTTATGGTGTTTGGATGTCTGATTTTTAGGCATAATTAGATATTTTGGTGAGATTACTACCTTGCATGATGCATTCAAGAAGGTTCTTTTCTTGGCACAATGTGGATTTGATATTACAAATGGCATAAATAATCCTTACGGAAGTTTCAATATGCAATTGATTGAATGTTTCCAACCATTGCAACTCTATGTCAATCCATTCGATACATCAAATTAGTTGCAATCATCTCATTCAACAAATTACAACTTGCCTGATCTCCAAATTATGCAAGTAGTCAATAGAAAGAATCAGATCAATAAATTTCAAGATGAGAGAGAGAGAGAGAGAGAGATGTATACAAATATATATATGTATATATAACTATAAATATGCATAAATACATATATAAACACATATTATATATGTAAGTATATACATATGTGTAATAAATTCTAAGTTTACAAGCATACATTTTGATGTCTTCATAACTCGTACGGGTTATGGAAAACTCAAAATTATGGTTTTAGTTCTACATAACCCATACAGGTTATGTAAAACTATGTATGGTACTTTTTACTTAACCTGAGCGGGTTATTTTCACATTAAAACCAGTGTAGGTTTTGGCTTAGTAAGAGGGTTGGAAAATGACCCTAAGGCTAGAAAGCCTATTTTCCCTCCATTTTTGTCCCTTTACTCATTTTTTCATCTTCCAACATGATTTCTAGACTTTGTTGTCATCATCTTTACAAATGATCAAGTGGGTATCTCTAAAATCACCACCATCATCTCACACATCTTAGTTTTCTAACCATACAAACTTTTCTATTTTGGACAACATTAGCATAGTAAACTTTAATTTTCATTACCACTACCTTGACAGTGCTCACAGACATATGTCTACCATTTTGTAATAACTTTTGATCCACTTGACCAAATTAAAAAAAAATTACATATTACCATTCTACACTAGATTTTATACACTTTAAAAAAAGTTTGCATTTTTGATTATTTTGATGCAAGTTATGCCCAATGCCTGAACAAGTACCAGATTTTCAGGATGCAGTCACTTAAAAAAATCTTAAATAGAAAATACTCAACATAAAATTACAAAAAAATACACAACTTCTAGATCTCACTCTTACCTATCATCCTACCAAAGGGTTTTTCAAAATACCAGATCTAACTATATATTTTGTGAAGTGCAGGAAAATAACTATGTTATGTTTTTGTGAAAAAATTAGGAATAATTTTTCATGGGCAAGAGGTTTGACCCTCTTAATATTATCCATTTGTAAAAAAATGTTAGTATTTTAGAAACTAGATTCAGAGTACTACAATTCTTATTCTTTGTACAAATCCTAGTTTTGAGTGTATGACCCTCAAATCTCTCTGTGAAGTTTAGGTTTCCCTAATTTCAGAAAAAGTGGCCACTTATAATCCACTTTTTGTTCACCATCTTGGCGCACTTATGCAACACAACCCATCTATACTGCTCACATCAATTGATCAATGAATAACTACAATTTTTATCTATCCATCCATCATACCAGAGACAAACTAGTTTCTACCGATGTCACCTTAGACAAGGGAAGTGACTAATATAGAAATGTAATACCCCCTAAGATAAAGCATTTGGCTCAGTTATCAGAAGAGATAGTACCGAGATCTGGTACTATAGGGCTCTCTTCACCAACTATTTCTTTTTTCCTCCATGTCATGTTAGTCTTCTTAGATTAAATAAAAACCAAAATATTATTTCTTTCTCCAACATTCACCGAAGCACCACTAGATATGCTTGTGTTATAATAATGAATAATCTAACCACATTTAAAACAATTAACATTACTCTTTCCTGATCTCACTGACTGATTCTATATCTGTATTGATTAGCCTTGTGACCATAGTTGTGACACATGTAGCAATTCCCATAAAGGATTCCATTCTTCTTATCTAATTTAGAAACTTGACTTTTGCATTGAATTTCTCTATGACCAACCTTATGACAACTAAATCATTGAACCTTATGATCTTTCCTCATCTTATAATCAAGTTCCTTATGACCCAAATTATTGCAAATGTGACTAAAATCAATAAAAGATAAGTACCTTTGAGCATTTGGTCTCCTTACCAGAGGCCTTCTTGTATAAGTATTTTGATTCTTGATCTTTCCATCTACCTTAGACATCGCCTCAACTTCAATTAATTTTTCCTTGCATTTTCCCTATATATTTGTGCATTCACCGGTAAACCCTAATCCTTCTTTATCTTTGTGACTCTTTGGCAGCGCTAATAACTGATCCAAAATAGTACTACTCTGATAAATCTTTTGTTTAGATCTCAACTTCTTTAATTCCTGATCCAGCTTCTCACTTTCTTCTGACTTCATCTTGATGATAACCTTAAGATTCTCTTCATATTGTTTCAATTTTTCTATGGCGAGCTTCAACTCCTCTTTGGTCCTCTTCCAACCTTCCATTTTCCAGTTTAATCCATCTTTTATGAATTCCTCAGTAGTTTTCTTATCATTCAGTATCTTCTTCAATTCTACCATGTTTTCTTTTGATTCTTTTTATTCCAGACCAACTTCCTTATGCCTTTGTTTAAACTTCTAGATCTACTTTCTTAGCTTACTGATACATGCATTCTCTTCATCTTTTCTTTCAACTCCTCATTTTCTGATTTTATACTCTCAATGCCACTCATAATCCTCATCAGCATAGTATCCTCCTTCCATCTATTCAAACAACCTAGATCTCCCTCAAGCAGTTAAGCTCTATCTACAAGGGAACAAGCTCTGATAAAAAATGTTGAACATGCAGAATAATTGAGAGGGGGGAAAATCCGTTATTCATAAAAAACTATTAAAATTTTTACTGAACCAATAAGAAATTAAAACAAAATAGATGTAAACATGAAAGCACAAAATCATCAACACAGTGAACACTAGAATTTATGTGGAAACCTTAAATGAGAAAAACCATGAAGAAGCTAATTCTCATGAAATTAATATGGGTTAAGGTGATTTTTATAAGGGCTCATTGCCATTTTTCTTGTTGTGGGTTGGCCCACTATAATTTAAACTAAGTACCCTGAAATATGAATTATGGATAACTTCCAATACAAAAGATATTTATTGATAAAATGTGAACTGATAGAAATGTATCTGACTATGTATGAAATAGTTCCAATTGATAGCACACAGATCACCAAAATTAGAGATTTGATACATACCCTCTGCCAACATAAACCAAATTTCTAAAACATAATGTATAAGACCTTTCTATATTACTCAACTTCTTTCACACCACTACCTAATATACCAAAACAAACTCACACTATATCACCTTTGGTTCCTTGTCTCCATCTTGCACATCTATTTGCACATCTATTCAATTGTTCTCTCTCACTTCATCATGTATTAGATACAAAAGATTTTCTTTATTTATAAAAGTATTTGATCAAACACATATCAGACAAACCAAAAGTGTATGTTGGCCACAATACAAAAATATATTACAATTGTATTAAATGCACTACCACCAATCCTAAATCTAGGTCATACTAAAGAACATGTTACCACAAGACCTAAATATAGGTCATACTTAAGATGTATATAATACATATTACATTCACCAAAACATAAGAAAATTTTGAAACCATCAGAATGCCACAACCAAGACCATGTATTGATTAATAGAATATCTGAACCCACCAATAGATGAAACTAAATAGAACCTATCTAGAATATGATACACCTCTTATATCAAAACCATCTGATGAAATGCAAAAGATTCTAGATATAAAAATCACATGGAACAACAGTACAAGAATAATAGTCAATAGGTAAAAAAAACACCATGCAACTTGAAACAGTGAAAGTATACAAGTATACCAAAAGATATAATCCATAAATATAATCAAGTACACTTGTCACCGAGCACAAAAACTGTATGTACTGAACCTATTATGTAAAAAATTGAAGTTGTTGATACTTTACCTACTACATACCAATAACCACAACTGTCCAACTGATACCCCCAGTAACCAACTGATACCACCAAGTAGTTGGTATGAAGGTTTTGACATCAATAGCATCAACATTTTAATATGTATTATGTGTGTGAATATTGTACCTTTAAGAAATTGCAAAACAACACTTCAATATGTCATTGGATCAATGGTTAGTAACTTAAAAATCAATTGAAAAGAATAATGAACCAAATGAAATCGATAAATTTCTTCCTATCTAGAAAGATTATGATCTAATTAAGCTTTTCTCTTAGATTATTAGCATAGATCAATGACTAGACATGTTCTAGAATGAAAGATTCAAAGGAAATATACAACTTATAATGCATTTTAAGATTAAATATATGAGAAACAATGCAACTAACATGGATCTAAGCTAAGAAATGCAATATTCAACACCAAATTGATATGAAAATAGGATCTACATACTGAATTTAATGCTAAAATAATATGAAATAACTCTTAAATGCTCTCAAAACACTCAAAAAACCTCAAGATGACTTAGAATGATTTTGGCATAGCAATTCTATATGAATTCTAGATATGAATTAAGCTTGGATGGAGCTTTCTTTTATAGGATATCATAGGAAACCAGTGGCTAGGATGCAATTTTCATGTGTGGTTGAGATTCAAACAAACTTGATCCATGTGATGGGTTTTGATTAGTTGATTAAGCTCATTTGTCCCTTTGTGTTGAGGTGGAATTAGAATCAATTTATTTAATTTCTTTAATTCATTTATTTTAGAAAATGGGATTTTTATTGTTGATTTAATTAATTGTGCGAGGAAAATTTAATTAAATGACATGATGTCTTAATAAATGACCTTTTAATGTCTGATTAGGGATTTTGGTCTAGTGAGTTGATTCTTTTGATGATTTTGATTAGGTCCTGACCCTCTGAATAGGATTTAGGACAAATTGAATGAAATTGAAGGAACTTGGTTATACTAGGCCATTTTAGGATCACTACATTTTCCCCTCTTTGAATTGATGTGCGATCAACGGGTTGATTAAAATAATGATGTCTGATGCAGTGAACAATTTGATATGGGTTATGTTGAAACTTTCTCGGGTTGAGGTTAATTCAAAGAACTGAACTAGATTTGATCGAGGATTGATTGAGAATGGAATGATCAGCTTGATGAGGTGCGTTGAAAATCACCACCTATCCAAGATTGATGATGTTGATACTATCAAATAACGAATTTGAATTGAAGCGATGAGATTGATCATTTCCAAAAAGATTTTGAAAATTCCAAGGTTAACAAGAACGAATAACCAATTTGATGTGAAGCGATGGAATTGATTACCATCAAAAGATTAATTGACTTGATATAGTTCTTGATGAAGCCAATTACCTATTGATAAAGACATTATTAGTTTGATGTGAATCAATGAAACTGACATGCCCCTTTGTTGATTCAATGATGTTGAAAGGATTGATGTTGACTGAGTAATTTCATGTGGTGCAATGAAATCACTCCTTCAAATAGATAGGTCAGAGATATTCAACTTGATATCCATTTTTATGAAGTTGTGATGCCCCTAGAGATAAGATCATGTTCAATTCAAAACTTGATTTGATATCCTGATTCGATTGATTGATGAAGAAGATTTTGAAAATATTCTTGAATCTGATAAACATCATTTTGATGAAATCTGATATGGTTATTCCCCCTTGGGAGAGAAATCAAAATGTAAATCCAATAAAATATCAATTTAAATTGATTTGAAGTAGGAGGAATTGATTTTGATCCATTTCCAACTGATGCAAACTAACTAGGAAATTATTTGAGCTAATTTTGAGGTGGTTTGCACATGGTTTGACCAAGTTTGACAAGCAAAATGACTTCATTAGACAAGTTTTGACTTTGGATGACTTGTAGGTGATTCAATTTGTTTGGAGAAAATAATCCTAATTTGATTCTGTGAACTATACATTTGATTATGTATCTCAATTTGACCCTGTTTCACCAGGTTTAACCCATACTGACCAAAATATACATGCTCTTTACTTCATTTGACCAAGTTTGAGCAATGAGAAACGCTGTGAAGTTTTTATGGAACGGTTCCTAAATGGTTCTATGATGTGTTGATGGATTTTGTATACAGTCAACTACATGTTTGACTTGTGTTGACTAAAGGTGGACTTTGCAAATTGTGAATCGGATTTTGATTTTGATCCTAAAATTGGATGCAGATAATTTGACTTAGCTTTTGACTTAGCTTGTGTCGCTGATTTCAAGCCATTCTGTCAAATTTCAGAATTAGGTCAAATTGAGGTTAAAAAGGTATAAATAGGTCCAAAATTACCTTTTTACCATTTTGTTTTTAATTTTGACCTTTGGAGTTTATTTTTCCCTCTTAGACAAACCATATGCCAATTCCAGCCAATATGCACCGATTCGAGATGTCCTACTTCTACCTATGACCTCAACAGTACGCACCATTGGTTAGTGATCCTGTTGACTTCTTATTTTTTGCAATTTGAGTATTTTTAACATGTTTTTATTCTTTTTTTCATATCGAAACTTTTATTTTCGTATGCAATAGCTTTTAGTTTTGTATGAGCCTCTGGTCACATGGATATTTTTGTATGGCAACATATCTTGTTTCATTTCCTCTGGAGTATATTTTTGCACAAATGTTTTTTCTTTGTGCCCCTTGCTTTGTAAAAAGTTGTGTTTTGTTTCATATCAAGATAAAATTTTGTATCCCCTTATGTCTTGTTTCATACAAAATATTGTCCTGTTGAACATTCTCATATAGTAAATAATGGGTGGATTTTGTGGTTTTTGTTAGTGAATTTACTCATTTTGATCATCGGTTTGATTCTTTCTATGAGTTTTGGATGTTGTGCTATACTCTTATGTGCTGAGTTTAGCTAATGATGCTCATTTTTGTCTAATACTTATGCATTTCTTGTTTTTCCTATGATGCAGATGTGATTTGATCCTATATTTAGTCGTTGTCAGTGCCCTTACACCTTGGACATGATTGAGATGTTGTCTAATGAGGAGAAGGAATTGATAGATAGATGTGGATTGCGATGCCTATTGGATATAACCAATATTCAGGTTAATCAAAAATTACTCACTGTGCTTGCTGAGAGATGGAAGAGTGAGAATAACACATTCCACATGCCGACCGAGGGGATTACAGTGAACCTAGAGCATGTATATAGGATACTAAGGATCCCAGTTGTCGGTACTCAGGTATATTATGATGTGGAACTAGCTCTAGGTGTTTCTTCTCTTACGAGAGTATTTGGAGACCCTCAGATAGACAATAGATACATCTCACAAGACCATATGGAGAGTCACTATGCCCCTCTCCCATCAATTTTAGCTTGGTTTATTGGTGACATCATCATGGCCGATCACAGCGTGTAGGGATTCTTGTGTGTTTAGGGGTACATCTTAGAGGATATTCTAAGACAACCATGAAGATTTTCCTAGGGTTCCTATTTATTGTCCCATTTATATAGGGAGTTATATGAGGTTGTATATAGGTACATATAAAGTTTATCTATAGGTGTCCTTGTTCTTTAGATTTTGGCATGGGAATATATCCCTCTTACTCATCCAGTGGTAGAGAGAAATTTTCATGCATGACATCCATATATTGATCATTAATATGGTTATCTCCACCAACCCCACTTGGGGAAGACTAATTATTGGTGTCGTGTGTTCGATGATTGCATTGATATTGATTGGAGACCTTACAGGGATTGTGAGGCTGATTGGTCAGATGCCTAGATAGAGCTTCCTTATATATTTTATAGCACGTACTTGATTGATTTCTCTTATGATATAGTGGAGTGGTTTTTTTTTAATCTCATGTGTTTGGAAATAGTATGGTCACATACATGATCTATCTACCGAGATGACCATTTATGCTCAGTTCACGAATGAGGAGAGCCAAGGGTGGGCAACATGCATCTCACATGCATTAGCTATTTAGGAGTTCACTGTCCTACAACTGATTGTCTAAGATTATTTACCAGGAGTTGAATAAATTGGAGTAATAGATTCTTATACACAAAATCTTAAAGATCATCCTTTTCGATGGTTCTCTGATCTTGCTGAGGTTGCACCTCAGATAGAGGAGCCTGAGGATCCTGTTGATCCTGTTGCTAGAGGAGGAGGAGGAGGAAACTATAGTGTACAATGTAGAGGTGAAGGTGGAGGATTAGGTGCTATGGGAGGAGGATATGGAGATGGAGATGGGGATGGAGATGGGGACAATGGAGCTGAAGATAGAGGAGATGCTAGTATCAAGAAAGTATAGATGAAATATGTGGATCTACGCCCTTTATTGCAACAACAAAAGCTACAAATACATGTATAGGGACATGGAGAGGCACTTAGACAGGATGCCCCTTAGAAATAGAGACAAGTATAAGGTCCACCACCATATACAAAAGGTCCTCAACTTAGAGACACACAACACCAGGAGGCTAGGGAGGACACAGTAGCTTGAGTGAGGCCTTGGCATGATGTTTCCAAGAGAGGAGACAATTAAGATAAAAAAATGTCTATACTAGAGGCACAGTTAGCCGATCATGATTTCCAGATTCATGATCTTACAACTGAGAGAGATCAGGCCTAGGAGAGGCTACACACAAGTTACACCAGGCTTCATATTACTATTCTTTGTATATTGGCACTATTCTTGATTAGGCTTGTAGAGTCCCTCTATATTCCAAGTTTTCTGCACAATCTGAGGGTGTTGTTCCTGCTCCTACCCCTACAAGAGATGATGTACCGCCTCCTCCCCCTTGTCCAAAGCCAAAGGGCAGGAGTGAGACTTGAGACATATGTTTTCCTTGTTATGTTTAATGATTTATAGATGACTTTTTGATAGAATGACACATTCATGATGTACATGACATATTTTTTATGAGATTGTTGCACTTGATACTCTTGATGACTTGATCCGATACATTAATTTTTTTGTGATCTCATTGTACTCTATACTCTGACATTTTTATGATATATATGAGATGCACATTTCAAGCCCTATTTGTCTTCTTGTGATCCTCATGAGATGTTTATGGATGCATGTTTACTTATCTCTTTTGTATATGTAATAGATTAATGAATGCATGATTTTGATTTTATGATGCTATATGTGGATATACCTGATATGTGATGTAATGAAAATGCACATGATTATTATGATTATGTAAGGGATGTTTATAATTAATTGTTCATGAAAGTAATAATGCAATAAATGCAAGGGATGTTTATAATGAACACAATATGTAGCTAACATGTTTTTGCAGGTTTCCATCTCATGTCGATATCTAGGTTACTCAATCATGTTGAAAGGATTAAGGAGATGTCAACATAGAAGATAGTGATGTAGGAGAATCTTGGGGTAGTTGAAAATCCAAAAATATGTTTTTGGTTTAATTTGGTTTTATTAGTAAACTTGGTTGAAGACTTGGTGGCGCTCAGTGCTGTTGTCATGCCCCGCAAGGGAACCGGGGAAGAGAACAAAGATTCTCTTTGTAAAAGAAAACCTAAGTAAAAATTCATGAATTTTTTTGAACTTTTAAAAGAATTATGTGAACAAAAATTTAAACTTAGATTCTTCCCAAAGTTCCCTTCTAATTTAATGCACCATTCATTTAAGTCCATTTAGTGTGCTAACAATTTGATATATATATATATTTTAAACAAACCACATCATAACATTATAAGATTCTTTATTAAAAAATACCTAAGTACTTTCATTTCAATTTTCCATTTAAAACCATCTATATTCCTAAGTATTCTTTATGAACAATATAACCTTTAAATCAAATGGAACCATATAAATCATTTGATACATTGCAAATAATAAATTTGTTCTTCAATAGCCCTTTTTCACTTAATCAATAATAGGAAACATACTACTATACTTGAAATGTTACCAAATTTTTTTTTTTCTTTTCGAACATACATCTTATACATAAATTTCACATCTCCCTTTTCCCTTTTTCCTAAATCTACCCATTCAAAATACATCATTTTAAATTACATCAATGATTACATTACATTCATCTCCTCTTGGGACGTAACAATAATTTACATCATGAAAGATAATCACAAGGCCTTCATTCTTCAAAACTGGGACACAAGTAGGCATGAATCTTCAAAACACTGCTTCCGCAAAAGATACCTCGATAAAAGATTTACCACCCAACCACATCGATACCAAAAAGCCCCACTCCCCCATACTAAGAGATACAACACCAAGGTCCACAAAGAAGAAATAGCTAGGCCATACCTAGGGTTGGGTAACCTTTCCCAAATACAAATTGAAAAGAAGATCAAGGTCTAATTCCTTCCCCAAAAAGGTTCTAAGGCTTGGTAGAAACTCTAAGAAACCACCTAAGTG
>MU227069.1:3495059-3522104 GCA_018584345.1 Thuja plicata
AATCTCTCATTGAGATGGATGGTTCTTTCTTAATTTGTGCCAATTGTAACAAGAGAACTTGGGCATCTTCAGTTCTCTTGTATCTTTCTTCAAATCTTCGCTTCATGGTGTCCCATCCAGTAATACATCCTGGAGGTAAGTCTTGGAACCAATTTGCTGCATCATCTACCAATGTATCTACAAACATTCTAACTGCAACATCCTCATGCTGAGGATTCACCACACTACATGCTTTTTGAAATGCACACAAGTGTTGTTCTGCTGATATTGTGCCATCACCACTGAATTTAGGAAAATTATTTCTTGAGGCCTTTGGCAAGTCATGATTTGCTATGAGGTTTAGAGGCCCAATTGTGTTTCCCCAAGGAACAACCATGTTTACTAACCTTGTGTTTGGTTGAGAAGCTTGAAATGAAATTGAAAGGGGAAGTGCAATACCGTGAAGAATCAATGAATTACAGGTAGTGGAAATAGGAGTTCTACCAAGAGGAGGTGAAGAAGATTTGCTTCTCTTTGTTCTAAAAGGAATTTTAGCAGGCAATTGAATTTCTTCAGCATTGTTGTCTTCAACTTCTTCTCTCGACTTAGCCCTTCCTTTCCTATAAATATTTTCAAGAATAGGGAAATTGACTTCTTTAAGCTCTTCGTATACTAGGTCAATATTTCCCTTTAGTTTTGCACTCCTGGTAAATCTGGAATCCAGGATGCCTTAAAATTCTGAGAAAACTTATGATATACTTTCTTTCTAAGTCTTCCTCAGTAGAGTTGCCAAAAACTATTGGTTAACAGTTTGTCCTCTCTTAAGACTTTCAATATTTGACTCTCTATACACCCAAGGTGAGAGAACAAAAGGATGTTCACCAACAAATGGGTCAGTGTAAGTTATCTATCACTGCCCTCTGAATTGATAGGTACAGCTCCTTGATTGTGTTTAATCTTCAATGAATTTGTTTCTTTTGATCATCAGATTATCTTCTTATGAGTTTTAACCAAATTGCTTGTAGGCACAAACAATTCAGGCAAGGATAAGGTTTAATCTCTATTCAAATATAATCTACCTATTCTAAAATGCATATTCTACTGAGGAGAACAGAAGCAGAATCGTACATGGATAGAAAATAGAATTTCTTACGCTACAACTTCTAACATGAAATAGAATCCAAGCAGGAATTACAGTTCCACATATAGTTGTACTTTCTATTCTGATGCACCTAGATTACTCAATGAATAGGAGAAGAATCATAGATGATAAACAAATAGAATTTCTCTCACTGCAATCACAGACATGAAATAGAATCTAGCATGAAACTGCGGCTTCACATATGACTGTTCTATTTATTCAAAATGCAAATGATTCACTAAAATGGCACAACAAACATGAGACAAAGCCACTATAAATAGAATCACTTTTGCTTCATTAACAAGTTTGCCAACCCTATATACTAAATTATTTTCAGAATTTATAGAGTTTACAATACATCAGGCTTCTAAGAGCCAATGACCTTCCCTCTTCTTGGAATACAAAGAGACAGAATACAAAGAGAAAGGCTTTTCAAGTCTGAGAACTCGAACAGTCGCTATGGAATCAGAAACTCTTCATTCCCAACTAGTTTTATCGAGCTGAATCCATTGGGCCACGAAGTCAAATAACTGCTTATGTTTAAACTTAACCAACATGTAAACAATAGCTAACATGATCTGCAACTGACATTCATCCTTTCTTAGATGTATTAAAGAAAATGCAGCCTAGTTTCTGTCATTATTTCACAAGAAATCAATTTCCATAATGCAATTGGCGGAAAATCCCAAAATGAATGCTCCCGGCGGAAAATACCAAATCTGCTTCTCCATTGCAGAAAATTGGAAAAGGACTTCTCTGTGGAAAATGTACGAGAGGGTGCGAAACCCGCAATATATGAAAAGCCTTCTTTGCAAAAAATGTATGAGGGAGCGCGATTTCCACCTTTGGAGAAGGCTCTGGATGTACTTCCACCTGTCAACTTTAACACATGGTGCTTTTAGCACATGCTTTTTAAACCTTTTAAAATATCATTTAGCTTTGCAGAAATCCACTTGATGAGTGCAAAACCCGCACCGAGAAAATTCCTTCTTTGCAGAAAATTGCTTGAGAGGGGTGAAACCCACGCAGTATGAATTTCTTCCTTTCTGCCTTTGCGGAAAATTACCAACTAAGTGCAAAACCCACACAAGGAAAAGTTCTTCTTTGCAGAAAATTATCAACTAAGGTAGAATTCCACCATGGAGAAGGTGATTTCTAAAATCCTTTCGAGCTCATTCTCGCTCATCTTTTAACCAAATTTCTCGCCGTTTGTTGCATTAGGATCATTGAGACCTATAGGATCGATCCATACTAGTCTTTGATCTGCACCTAGCTCAATATATTCAACTGCAAACTTTATTTCTCTACCACAAATGGATTGTTCACATGGTGATATGAAGTACAAACCTGAATGATTCAATGCTGATTCCAGTACATGAAGAATCTCTCTTAGTTCTTTTCAATGTCTGAAACTTATGACTCCCAAACATCATTCCATCTGCTGAAAATATCATCAATTGAAAGATCATAATCTTTTCCAGATCGGGTGCTACAACCTACCCAATTAATGAGACCTTGAAAACATCCCACCTGGCTTAGAACAAAAAGGCAATGGAAGAGAATCCTGGCAAAGATTTCCTACCTATAAAAGACTTAGACCTAGACTCAGACTGAACAGACTGACTTGACATGACCATAATGCCAAAAAAAGGGGTGACTGAAAGTCAGACAACACAGACACATATCCATGAAACATAAAACATCATGATAATGGTTAGATTCAAATCCTTGGGTTAGCTCCATAAAACACATAAAAATAGATGGTTTTCTAATCTCATAAACATATAAATGATAACCATAAATGAACATATCAATCATATCATCATCCACAAAATATAAATGTAAATGTATAGTTCTAACCATCATAATAAAATGGCCAACTCAAAAGTCCAAGTATCACTGTAGGAGAGGGTATTACATCCTCCCCCCCTAGAGTTAGGCTTACTCCTGAAAGCCTACAAATAAATATGGATAAGCAGCTCTAAGTCTATCAGCATCTTCCCATGTGGTGGAAGAATCATCATTGGGGTCCCATTGGACCCTTTCCTGCTCTATGGTTCAACCCCTGAGGGTCAGTGTCTGCTGCTGCAAAATGCGTACTGGCTCTAAAGCCAGCTGCCCATCCGCTACCTGTAATGCATTCCAATCCAAAACATGAGTCACATCAGGAATATACTTTCTAAGAACTGAAACATGAAATACATCATGAATACAAGCAAGGCTAGGTGGAAAGGCAAGCCGATAAGCTACTGGTCCTATCCTCTCTAGGACCTCAAAAGGGCCAACAAATCAGGGTGCCAACTTGGAGCCTTTTTCGTAATGGATTGAACTCTTTCGTGGACGCACCCTCAAAAAGAATCTATCACCAAGAGAGAAGTGTACATCAGTCCTGTGAGCATTGAAATACTTCTTCTACCTATCCTGAGCTGTCAAAATATGCTCTCTGATGCGCTTGACCTGTTGTTCCATATCCTATAACATCTCAGGGCCTAGAAGTACACTATCCTCCAATCGGTCCCAACTTAAGGGAGTGCGGCATGGATGGCCATACAAAGCCTAAAATGGGGACATACCTATGGAATTGTGATACCCATTATTATAATCAAACTCCACCAAATATAGATACCCTTCCCAGTGGGTTTGTTTTTCCATAACATACATCCTGAGCATGTCCTCAAGAACCTGATTGATTCGCTCTGTTTGTCCATCTATCTCGGGATGATAGGCTGAACTAAAGTTGAGCTGAGTCCCTAAAGTGTGCTGAAGTGAATTCCAAAGAGCCGATGTGAAAACTGGATCACGATCAGATATGATTTTCCTAGGAAAACCATGGAGTCTCACAATGTCCTTCATGAATACTTTGGCTACAGAAGTTGCTGAGTAGGAGGACTGTATGGGAGAAAACTGAGCTACCTTGGTGAGTCTATCAACTATTACCATGATAGCGTCATGTCTCGTAGGAGTAATTTGAAGTCCCACAATAAAATCCATGGAAATAATGTCCCATTTCCATTCTGGCACTAGGTGAGGTTGCAATAGACCAGTAGGGTGTTGATGTTCTGCTTTCACTCTCTGGCATTCCAAACATCTAGCCACATAGTTTTCTATATCTCTCTTCATTCTTGACCAATAGTACAACTGGCGTAGGTCAGCATACATTTTCTTCACCCCGGGATGTGCCGAATAGGGAGCCATGTGGCTTTCTAAAAGGATAAGCACACGAAGATCTCCTTCCATGGGCACATAGATTCTATTTTGTTGTCGCAACAACCCAAGGGCGTCTAAGGAATATCCTGAGAAGTGACCTTCCAAGGGTCTTCCTGACTCTATTTCTGTCTTAACCTCCTGAAACCAAGAGTCAGAAGTGAGAGCTTCCCTGATTCTTTCCTCCAAATTTGTGTTAAGGGATAGTGCTGATAAAACATGTCTGTGCCTACTCAAAGCATCTGCTACCACATTGTCTTCCCCTAGATGTACTTAACCTCAAAATAATATTCACATAAAAATTCCATCCACCTACATTGTCTAGCATTGAGGTTGGGTTGAGAGAAGATGTACTGAAGGCTCCGATGATCTGTTTGGAGTTCAAACTTGTGACCCAACAGAAAGTGTCTCCACTTTACTAAGGCATGAAATATTGCTACAAGTTCTAGATCATGGGTGGGGTAGTTGAGCTCATGATCTTTAAGATTTCTTGACTCATAAGCCACAACTTGTCCTTATTGCATAAGAACCACCCCAATCCCTTCTAGTGAGGCATCTGTGAAAACTACAAAGTTTCTTGATGGTTCAGGAACCACCAAGATTGGAGCACTGGCTAATCTTTCCTTCAAACATTGGAAAGCGGCCTCACATTTCTCTAACCAAACAAACTTCTTACCTTTCCTTTGCAAGGAAGTAATGGGATGTGCTATCTAAGAGAACTCTCTAATAAATCTTCTATAATATCCAGCTAGTGATATCTCCATAACAACAACAACGATCGAGGATTTTGAGGGATCGCTCAGACCTATGAAGCTAGGTAGAGACGATACCCAGTACCTACAATCCTGCATCACCAAGATCAGATATATATACATATACATATGAATATTCATACAAGTCAGATATATGCAAATAGATGACTAGGATTGATACATCATGTGGACCTCAACTAAGTGAGTAACTATGACTTCATCCTGAGTCATGAAAACACATCAGACACATATCCATGAAACATAAAACATCATGATAATGGTTAGATTCAAATCCTTGGGTTAGCTCCATAAAACACATAAAAATAGATGGTTTTCTAATCTCATAAACATATAAATGATAACCATAAATGAGCATATCAATCATATCATCATCCACAAAATATAAATGTAAATGTATAGTTCTAACCATCATAATAAAATGTCCAAGTCAAAAGTGCAATTATCACCGTAGGAGAGGGTATTACAGCTGCACTACTCAGTAATATTTGGACTCAGTGCTCTGTGTTTAGTGTGTTCAGCTTAGTGGTGTCTTGCTCAGTAGAATATTACTCGATGGTGTCTATTTGGTGGAGTGTATCTTGGTTGTGACTTTCACCGAGTGGTTTGGGTCTCGATGTTCTTGTTTACTGACTGGTTGTTGGAGTTCACCGACTTGTGTTTATAGATTAGGTAGGCATTGGAGATTGTATCCATGATTTGAGGGGGTCATTTGGATTGTGATGAGTTCTAAGGCATGCAAATTTGATGCATTCGATCTTGTAGGGAGCTAAGTCCGAGTTGGTGTTTTCTTTGATGTGTTTTGTTATTATTTATAGCTGACTGGTGCATTTAATATTTTTTCATCATGGATTGTAATGGCCGACTGGGTCATTTAATAATTGTTTACAACCTGACTTGTGGCTATGTGTATAAAAGTGAGTCTAGGTTGATGTTTTAGGAGAAGGAAGGGAATAAGCTGAAAATTTGTAAAGGGAGCAGACATTGGTAAGTGGGAAGATAGAAAATTTCAAGATTGATTGGTAGCTTGTGAGCACAAGTTTAGATCTGGTTTCTTCCACTTAGCTGTAGGGTAGATAAGTTTGGATCCCATGAGATCTTGTTGAATAAGTTAATGTGATTGGTCCTAACTAAGAAGGCCTTACAATCTTACATGTTGCATGTAATTGGGAATTCTAAAATAATATAAAGTTGATATTGATATATCTTATTGTGTTGTGATGGTTTCTGTTGTGAGTGTTGTTTGGCTGCAAGTTTAGATAGTCCTTTACTAGAACCTCTAAGCTTGATTGCATTAAGTGGTATCAGAGCTGGTTTTTTTTCTTATGGAGCTTAATCTTTTCCAAGATCTGGAGAGATGCCTCCAAGAAGATTGCACCCTAGGGTGATTGCAGATCTTTCTGAGGAGGTGGAAGCAAGGATATTAAAAAGATTCAGATCTGAGATGATGAAAATAAAGAATGAAATCATGGAAGGTATCAAAAATGTTGGATTGCATAGGGGTCCAAGAATGGATGATGGTTATGAAGAAGCTATTGAAGACTTTGAAGCTGCTAGATCTAGCGGAGACAACAATGCTGATTAGATTGAAAGATCTGGAGGAGACAGATATGATCAGTTGGAGAGATTTGGAGCTTGGTTGAGTACAAACTATCAAATGGAGGTGTCCAATTTTTTAGATACATTGAGATCCAAGGATCTAATTAATTAGATTGATGAGTTAGAAGACTACTTTGAGTTGGAAAACATTGAAGATCCACTTAGAGTGAGTTTGGCACATACTAAGTTTAAAGGGCATGCTGCCTTATGGTGGAAAGAGTTGTAGAGGGACTGAGAAGAAGAAGGTGAGATGAAGATCAATCAGTGGAGGTTGATGGTGGAAAATCTAAAGGATAAGTTCAATCCTTCTGACTATGAACTTGAGTTATTTAAGAAATTGTAGAACCTTAAACAAAAGGAGATGACTATGAAAGACTATACCGAGGAGTTCTACAAATTGACTATTCAGTCTGGGCATAGAGAACTTTCTAAGGAAAAGGTGGCAATGTATGTTAATGGTCTGAAATTAAATATCCAAGATGAGATTGGTATGTTGAAGATTGACTTAGTAGAAGATGCTTATCAGTATGCACTCAAGGTAGAAGATAGGTTGAAAAGGAGACATTATGGTAATTCCCAAGGGAAGGAGAAGCATGAACAGTCGGTAAAGGATAAGCCAAAAATTGAAGATGAACCAAAACTTGTTGAACCAAGTAGAAAGACAGGTAGAGGTGTATTCAGAGGTACTTGTTACAACTATGGTGAAGAAGGACATCGGTCATTTGAATGTCCCCATGCAGATAAGAAGGTTAGTAGTCACCAAAATGTTGTGGTGAATGAAGTTGCAGAGAATGAACCTGAGGTAGAGGGTGTGACTCTTTTGCTTAGGATAACTTTGATACCCTCAAATCAACCTAATTCTTGTTAGAGGAATAACTTGTTCATGACTATGTGCAAGTTTGGTGGTAAATGTTGTAAGGTGATTATTGATGGAGGAAGTACTCACAACCTAGTTGCTGAGGAGATGGTTCAGAAAATTGGTTTGAAAAGGTTGAGACATCCTTGTCCTTATAGGATAAGTTGGTTACAAGTTGGTCATGCAATAGAGGTGAAAGAAAAATGCATGGTGAGTTTTTACATTGGTTCTTATAAAGATGAAGTATTGTGTGACATTATGGAGATGAGTTCTTTTCATGTTTTTCTCGATAGACCTTGGAAGTATGATTGTAAGGATGTACATGACTATATGAAGAATGTGTTTCTCATTGAGAAGGATGGCAGGAAGTTTTCCCTTCTTCCTTTGAAGGATACAAAGCTCAATAGGAGGAATCTGAGCATCGGTGGAAGGGTTGAGCTAAAGGAAGTTTACAAGGTTAGAGATTAGAATGGAAAACAAACCTATAGAGACCTAAGGAAAGATGTGAGGAGGCAAGGCAATCAGTTGTCTATTGCAGGAAAGAGTTTGCAGAAGTGGAGTAAAGGCAAGATTGTGTTGGTTGAGGACTCAGAAGACATGTATATCAAGAACTAGTTTGGGATCTATGTGCTAAATTCCAACAAAGGTTCATCTAACTACTGAGAACATTTTTTCACACCTGGGGTGTCTAATGTAGGAGCATCTTAGGGTAGATAGCAATATTGTGTCACCAAAAATATGTTTTTTGTTTTATTTGGTTTTAGTAGTTAACTTGGTTGAAGAATTGGTGGTGATCAGTGCTGCACTACTTGATAATGTCTGGACTTGGTGTCTAGACTTGGTGTTATGTGTTCAGATTGGTGGTTTCTTGCGTGCTAGCATATTACTCAGTGGTGTCTTTTTTGTGGAGTGCGGCTCGGTTGTTCCTTTCACCGAGTGGTCTGGGTCTCAGTGTTCTTGTTTACCGACTGGTTGTTGGAGTTCACCGACTTGTGTTTTTGGATTGGGAAAGCATTGGAGATTGCATCCATGATTTGAGGGAGTCATTGGGATCATGTTGAGTTCTAAGGCATGCATATTTGATGCATTGGATCTTGTGTGGAGCTAAGTCTTATTTGGTTTTTTCTTTGATGTGTTTTGTTATTATTTATAGCCGACTTGTGCATTTAATATTTGTTCATCATGTATTTTAATGGTCAATTGGGTCATTTAATAATTGTTTACAAGCTGACTTGTGGATGTGTGTATAAAAGTGAGTCTAGGTTGATGTTTAAGGAGAGAAGGAAGGGAATAAGATGAAAATTTGTGAAGGGAGCAAACAGTGGTAAGTGGGAAGATATAAACTTGTAAGATTGCTTGGTGTCTTGTTAGCACAAGTTTAGATATGGTTTCTTCCACTTAGATGTAGGATAGATAAGGTTGGATCTTGCAAGATCTTGTTGAATCTGTTAATGTAATTATCCCTAACTGGGAAGGCCTTACAGCCTGACATGTTGCATGTAAATGGGAATTCTAAAATAATATAAAGCTGATATCGATATATCTTGTTGTGTTGTGATGGTTTCCGCTGTGAGTGTTGTTTGGATGCAATTTTGGATAGTCCTTTACTGGATCCTCCAAGCTTGACTGCATCAAATAGTGATGTCAGGATGCTGTAAGAACTAATTTGAATTCTAGTATTAGGATAATCTAAGTTATTCTATTGTGGAGCTATTCCAAAATAATGTAATACTAGCATGAATGAAACCTATAATGCACGTCACTTATCACTTTGATCTTGTTAGATTTTTTATAATCATTGAGCAGTTTGAACACTAAGGCTAGTACAACCCTCATGAGTGTAATGTCAACCATGTGAATATGAATACTACCTTATCAGATGAAATGTCAAAACTGAACAGAAGCATCAAGGCATACAGAGCTAGCATGACCTGAGTGTTACTTCCTTTTGATATTGCAAGTTGCCACACACATTAGGACATGTAGAGCCTAGATGACCTAAATTTTTCTTGCATGCATAGAAAAGAAAGAGATCCTTCTATTCTTGTGCTAAAAAAAATATTATTTCTCTTACAACCCTTTATTGTTCATATCCTTGGACAATTGATGTTGTACCCACAATGACCATGCCTTCATATCTCTGGGCACATTTCTTTATATTACACACTACTAAGATATCACTCAAAATAGATAAGGAAATAGCTCCAACCTCACCTTAGATGTCAATTAAAAAGAGTTGAGGTATGTGTGGTGTACCATAAGTGTGGAGGCTCTTATCACAAACAACCAATTTATTTGACATTTTAGGATCATCACAAACACACCCACAAGCAGAAATAAAAGAAAAGTATTATGCTTCCCATCCTTCCTCCTCTAGCCCATACACATCTTTGAGTTACTTTAAAGACATAAAATTTGAAAATCAATGATAATAGATAGATACAAATAAATTTCATATCTTCTTCTTACTTCCTCTAGTTTGTGGACATAATAGAGTTATCCTAAAGGCATAATCAACATAGCTTAAACCTGTTTTAATGTCTAGCTCTGTTTATGGATTTGTGCATCTATTTGCAGTGTTGAGAACCAGTACTTTTTGTTTGAAATAAATGAATGGTGTGTACTAAGAGGGGAGGGGTGAATCAGTACCCTTACAACTTTTATCACTTAACCTTAATCCTTTTAGTAATCAATTGTATTACCAACCATATATGTTATTCTATCTTTGTGTATGTTATATCAAATCATAAACTCAATTAGCATGTAAACATTCATGAAATGTATTGACACATGACACAAGATTTGGTAACGTAGAAACCCCTGTTAGAAGGTAAAAATTGTAGTGGGGATGAAACCCATAAAGATTCACTATCTACAGAATGGAAGGGGCCGATTAAGGCTTACAATTTTGATCACTTCTAATGATCTACCCTGTTAGGAGTATCATGTAGAGACTGGTTAAGGTCTACTATGTTAAGAGCTTTAGTAACACTGTTTAGTGTGCACTCAGTTAAGAGATTTACAAAGGATTGTTAAATCCACCTTTCTCAAGGATTTCTTCTATTTGCTGCACTTGTTAGAATGTAGTAAAAAATATTCATTGACCCGAGTATATGCAATATAGAATTTTTGATTATAGATCCAATAAGATTACATATATATTTATTACCTATAGTGATTGATCAATACCTTTGTTCTACTTGGTAGCCTTGGTTCTTGTTCTTGATAACTGAATTCATCTTTGGCTGTTCTTCTGCATAAAACTCTTATTCTTATTCATAGATGTGCTTCTCAGCTACAATCATCATCATACACATGTTCTAATAGATTACATATCTATATATACAATGAGTTTGACCTAAATGAGTTTCATGTATTACAATGATAACTCTATGATTGAAGGTTTACAACTTGACCTTGATCTCCTAGTTTGCATGTTTCAATCAGTTAGAGTGATTAAAACAATTACAATTACATTTCTTGTTCCTTAAGAAATGGATTTAAAACTAATCAAAAATCTAAATATAAAAAAAAAGTGTTTTATTTGACATGGAAGTCAGATCCACATTTCTCAGAATTCTAACTATCTCTCGGTAGATTGGTGCTTGGGTTGCTCTATAGTCTGTCGGGTTCCTTTTTCATCTATTCCATTGGGTTGCACAATAATCTTCTTTTCAGGTTCATCTGTCGGGTTGCACTGTCGGGTTACTGTGTTGGGTTTCTCTTGTAACATTTTTCAGTTTTCACTATGTCTTAGTGTTCCCTTGAGCATGTCTGGTAGGTTGCACTAAACCTGTCTTTTGGTTTTGGTGTTACTGACGGTTTCAAAAACTATTTTCCTTTGCATACTAATGGAAAAATATGTCTTCAATCTCCCCCTTTGAAATTAGTATCAAAAAATGATATGTGCAAATACTAAAATTTTTAGTAATGTACACCATGTGTTCAACTTGTCATTTATGACTTTGCCTATGTATAAGCCGGTATAGTATATGTATATATGTATGTACACTTACCTTTATACTATTTTCTCTTTTCACCTTATCATCTTTATCATATCATTTTCCCATCTATTCATATCATTTTCCCCCTCTTTTGATAGTAAGGGCAAAGGTATAATCACTTACAACTTGTCAAAAATATGGGAATGAGAGTTGTTCATGTCCTCCATCATTTTCTCCCATTTATCTTGAAGGTGTTCTAGAGCCACGTGCTCCAATGTGATCCTTGCGTGCATATCATAGTTTTTGTCAGTGATAGACATCTCTGGGGTGGAAATAAATTGTCTTTCCATTGTAATATGTTGCTGCAGTAGTGTAAGATTGGCCAGTAGCAGTAGAGCTTGTAGCTCGATTACCACATCTCTAAACTTTGATTCTGCCTCTTGAATTTTAAGTCTCATCTTCTTTGCTTCCATAACCTTTGCATAATGCAACTGTATTGCATTTTCTATTGTTGAGAGACCTTGAGCACTAGAAGTAAGATCTACATCTATTTTTGCAATCTTTTCACTATTATCCTTAGTGAATTTCTCTACTGTGCTTAACTTTTGAACTAAGGTGATAGCTTATGAAATGATAGGTTCTAATTCACTTACTTGTTCAGACAACTTTACCTTGTTCTCTACCAATTTGTAGCTGATTTTATCTGTCAATTTATATTGATACTTTTTCTCTGCTCATTCTTCAAATTGCCTTTTCTACATCCACATTCTATTATTGGATGGCATTAGTAAGAACTGCTAATTGATCAATGATAGATGCATTTTGATCAGGTTTTGTATCAAGTACTATCTATTGAAGAATATCCCTTGTTGTCTCAAGTACTTGAGTGTCCTTTGTTTCCTTTTTAAGATTATCTTGTATAGGTTTTATTCTACAATGTTTAGCATAGTTTGTAAGTTCCTCTGGATCCAATTTCCTTAGATCACATGCTAGTATCTCAATAATCTCTTCTAGGGTAACTAGATTCTTGTTCTTGTTCTTGTTCTTGTTCTTGGAAAGTGTTGTGGAGGGACCTGTATGCAATACCATAGCAAGTTCCTTTGCTTGGTCTAATGTGTTTGGTGAAGGCTTTGGAGTATGTGTACCTGTATCCTATTGACCAGTGTCTACCTTTTAGTTGGGAGTGGACATCTCCACATCAACCTTAGCTTTATTTGTAGCATCTCCTTCTATATCCTTAGGATTAGTATCACCTTGTTTCTCTTCTTCACCTTTATATTTTTTTTCTCCTCCTATTTCTTTTGGTTCTTCATTGGTTTATTTTTTCTCTCTATCTTTATTTTACTCATCAGATGTGTTTTTCGGTTCCTCTTTACCCTTATCCTCAGGTATGCTTGAATCCTTGTCGGGTGATTTCTCCTTCTATGAGATAAAATTGCTAGCTTGTATCAATAGTGGTACTTGTCCTGGTATATCTACTTGAGAAGAATTTTTTGTTGTGTCCTATTCATTGGTTTAGTCTGGGGCAATAGTGACATCTTCATCTTTCTTTACCTTGTCTACATTATATATTCTGTGATATCAATGATAGTATTATCAGGGAATGTTTCATCTGCAGTATCCATATGCTTGTTAGCTTTTGTGTTCAATGCTTCTTCATTAACATCCTCACCATTATTTATAATAATTTTCTTTGGGCTTGGTTTAGCATGATCTTCTTCATTGTGTGGCTTGTCGGTGAGTTCAAATACATGCTTGGGACTTGTGTCCTTTTTGGGTACCTTGAGTATTTTTCTCCATTAATCCTCACTTTCTCTGTCAAGATCAATAAGGTTTCCCCATAGCACTTTGTAGGATCTTAATTTTGGCGAGAACCTTTTGGAGTGTAACTTCATAATTTCTTCAATTTCTTCCATCTAAGATTCAGGTGGCATAACAGAAACTAGCACTCTTTCCCTTATTTGTTTCTTAGAATGTAATACAAATATCCACCTTGTTGAAATTCTGTCTAGATGTTCTTTAGGCATTTTACCTTCAAAATGTATTGGTAAATATTTGAATACACACATTGTTGTGATGATTTCCTCTTCTAACTTATTCTAATCCTCGAGATCCAGTGTTAGCTATTTCCTAATCTTATGGTATGTTATTGATCCTGCCTTGATTATTCATGCACATACCTTATCAATTGTGGTAGGGAACTTATTCTTAACTAGTTGTTCATCTTTTTTTGTGTCCTCGATGTGTTCCTTAGTTATGAAAAACTTTATTCTTTTTGATGGTGCTTGTTTCCTAGTTTGAGGCTTTATCTTGTAAGTCCTCACTTGTCCTTTCTTCACCGGTGATGCACTTGCATCTTTATTTGTCTGAATTCTAGTCCTTGATGCTGCATTGGTCCTTGCTTTCTTTGCTAGTGGTGGCGTATCAGATTCTTTAGATTTAGAGTCACTCAATTTTTCTTCTTCACCGATGGATGACTGTCCCTCAATGTCATCCTTTTGTTCAGACTCTTCATCATTTATCAATGAATCTTTCTTCAGCGTCTTTACCATTTTCTCTTTCTTTCTATCAATTTTCTTCACAACTAAGCCTATTTTTATTCTTTCCTTGGCTTCCTTATAGGTTCCAAACCTAGGTTATGACTTGTACACTATTTCATTTATCAATGCATCAATAGCATTGGTGGCTTGATCTATCTTGACATCATAGTCAAGTGGTGCTAACCATGTTGTCCTCAGTACAACTGGTTTGATAAAGGTGTTATCGATGTCCACCATAAATCAAATTTCAATCTTGTATTTTTCTACCAGTTGTTCTGGTATCCTCATTTTTTTCTACATTCTTTTCTTAAATCTAGTGAAGTGTTCATTCATAACTGATGTGAAGTTGTCACCTAGTGACTTGATGAATTCACTGATTTGAATTGTCACTAGTCAAGTAGTATCCTAGTTGATATTTCCTATAGATGGAAAGAAGTTCTGGAAATAGAAAAATGTACACATTAGAAGTGATATGAACTTACATGAATTGGACTTTGTAGACCTGATTGTCCCCATAATCTCATATAATTGCTTCAGTAGATGCTCAGATAGATCTAATTGCAGACCCTTCTTTACAATCTTGTAATTAGTGTCAACTGCTCCAGATGCTATGTTGTTTAACTTGTTGGATTGGTATATCTTGTAACCTAGTACACATGCACCAAACTTTAGTTCTAGATCGGTGATGGTGTTAACCTTCAATCCTCTATTATCCCATACTGCACCTATCATCTTCTCTATCTCAGGATGAGAAGGGTGTTTGAGAGCCATGGCCTTGTCGGTTATAGGATAACTGGTAACAACGTGTATCACATCTCTAGTGATCTGTTTTGGCTTATACAACCACATTTTTCAGTCATGCACTCTGCTCAACACTATTTGAATCCACTCAGTTTTTAACTCCCTGAGGAACATTAGGGCACATGTCAGCCCTTTGACCTCTATGTGTTTATGTTCCTCCTTGATGGTTTCTCCTGTAAAAATATTCTTGTAAGCTTGATCAACTTCAAGATCTCCTATCTTGGCGATCTTGTAATGTATGTAGGATCGTACATCCTCAATCAGTAAAAACCTAGGTGGAATATCAGAGAATGCACCAACATCGTTGGGTTGAGAGGAAACCTATGGATAGATTTTATATTTAGGTTCTTCATAAGTGGAGTTCTTGATCGGATTAACCTTCTTCTCTTTAGCGTTCTTAATCTTGGTTGCACGGGAAGTGGTTGCCATGGTTTTTGTGAATTTAGGGCTTTTCCTATAAAAAATAGTGAGCTTAGTGTATTTAGTTACTTACTTTAACCTTTTGCTAGCTGCTGTTGTTCATAATCTAAATGCTCTGAATGTGCTTGGAGTGCCCTGCAATCTGGTCACCTTATTTTTCTCTGCTCTACTCTTCTTTTCTTCTTAATCTCTTTGTGAATAATGAGCTCTTCTATCACCCTATTTATAAATGATGCCCTAAGTGGCCCAATTAATGCTCTAGCCACTTGTCGAGTGTTGAAGATAGAGTTTCTCAGGTTACATGCAAACTTTTAACTTAGGGTAAGTGACAACTCACTTGACCTTTCACATGTTTACCGACGGTGCTCGAGAAGTGGCGAAGTATTCAATTCATTTTACATGATTACCAATGAGTCTCAAGTTACATTAATTAACTTGGTTTTCATATGTACACCGATGATTCTTGGTATGCTTTGACAACTTATCTTTTGTATGTTAACCGATGCTTTTCAGTATGCATTAACCGATGAGATTGAATTCATAGAATTATAACATAGTGCATCTTTAATCATGCTGATTTGGCATTTTAAATATGTACAATGGAACTGATGTAAAGTATAACTTGGTATAGTGCAATTCCATACTTACTTGTTCATCTTAGGTGGGGGTGGTGATGTCACAGATCCATTGGATAATGTGTCACCAATTGTGTTTCTTGGTCTAGCATCATCAGTGTTTGTAGCTTTCCTCCACATTTTGTTTCTCATCTTTCTGATGTCTTCAATGGTATTTCAATTGGCAAAAGTCCTGGTCTCTATCACTCGATCTCTATAGTCCTTGCTTAGATGACCAACTTTAGGACAGTGTAAGCATGCCATTTCAGGGTTAGTCTAGCTCATGGACTTTCTTATCCATTTTCTCATGCAATTTGTAGCAATGTGTCCATATTACCACATGTTGTGTAGTTTTTCAATGTATTTTAATCCCAAACATATGAGTTACTGACTCTTTTCGGTTGACAAGCATTTTAATTTTCTTTATACTTCCATTCTTTCCTTTTCTTCTTTCTGCATTCAAGAGATGTGTGCCCATGCATTTTGCAAGTAGGATAGTATTCTTCCATGTAGGTTTCCTTCTTTGGTATTTTTACCTCAGATTTACATTCATTTGCTTTATGTCCTTTCTTGTTACATTTATAACAATTTCCTATGAATGAGGGTGTGGTTTTAGGAATACTTTTTATTTTGCTCCTGCAAATATTTGATGCATGGTGTGGTTTTCTATAGTGATTGCATGACTTCCTTCTTGGTCTTGGATTTGTGTAGACACTATTTGGATCATCTTGGTATGGTGATTCTCCATTCTTGGTATACCCTAATCCCGTGTTGTTGTTGACTCTTCTTTGTCCATGTAGAGAATCATCCATCCTTTTGGTGATTTCTTTAGCTCTCTTGATCATATCATTGTGATGTTGTTGAATTATTACTTCATGATTCAGTCTTTCATTTTCTTCTCCTAGCTCACCAATAGCTTCCATCTTTCCATCTATTTCTATGTTCATTTAGTTTTCCTCCTGACTCACAAGAATAATCTGATTGGTGATCTCATGATGATGTTCAATAAGTCTTTTTATTTCTGAATCTTTCTCTTGTATCTTTTCAGTGATCTTCCTCCTATCATCAATAGCTAGTGTTCTTTCTTGCTCAACTTGTCTCGCATTATGTATTACATCAATCATCCTTACCATCTTTATCTCTTGACAGATTTGCAGTGATTTCACTTGTCCAGCCAGATGTTGAATGATTTCATTCAGACTTGTGATGCTTTCTTCAGATGTTTCTGATTCTTTGCTAGATGTAGATTGTAATGATTCAAATAGATCAGGTATATCCTCTTCATGATAGTTTGTTTCATTACAGAGAGATGCCATTACCTTTCTTTCATCCAGTAGCCATCTCATCTTGAGTCTAGCTTCTTTATATTTTTCATAGAAGATCTGTATCTCTAACTTCTAATTATCAATACTCTTGTCTAGCTTGTACCTTTCCATTGTATGATATTTTCTCTTAAGTCTTTTAAAATTTTCCAAATAAGAGATCTATCTCTGATACCAATTGTTGGAAATAATGGAATGGTGTGTACTGAGAGGGGAGGGGTGGATCAATACCCTTAAAATTTATATCACTTAACCTTAATCTTTTTAGTAATCAATTGTATTACCAACCATATATGCTATTCTATCTTTGTGTATGTTAAAACAAATCATAAACTCAATTAGCATGTAAGAATTCATAGAAACATTCATGAAATGTATTGACACATGACACAAGATTTGGTAACGCAGAAAACCCCTGTTAGAAGGTAAACAATGTGGTGGGGATGAAACCCACAAAGCTTCACTATCTACAGAATGGAAGGGGCCAGTTAAGGCTTACAATTGTGATTATTTATGATGATCTAACCTATTAGGAATATCATGTAGAGACTGGTTAAGGTCTACTCTGTTAAGAAACTTCAGCAAAACTATTTAGTATGCTCATGGTTAAGAGATTTACAAAGGATTGTTAAATCCACCTTTCTCAAGGATTTCTTCTATTTTCTACACATGTTAGAATGTAGTAAAAAATATTCATTGACCTGAGTATATGCAATCTAGAATTTCTTATTACAAATCCAATAAATATTACATGTATATTTATTACCTATAGTGATTGATCAATACCTTTGTTCTGCTCGGTAGCCTTTGTTCTTGTTCTTGATAACTGAATTTATCTTTGGCTATTATTCTGCATAAAATGCTTAGTTTGATCCATAGATGTGATTCTTGGCTACAATCATCATCACACACATGCATTTTGATAGATTACATATCTATAGATACAATGAGTTTGACCTAAATAGTTTCACATATTACAGTGATAACCCTATGATTGAAGGTTTACAACTTGACCTTGATTCTTAGTTTGCATGTTTTCAATCAGTTAGAGTGATTAAAACAATTACAATTAAATTTATTGGTCCTTAAGAAATGGATTTAAAACTAATCAAAAATATAAATATAAAACACAAGTGTTTTATTTGACGTGGAAGTCAGATCCACATTTCTCGGAATTCTAACTATCTCTCGATAGACTGGTGCTTGGGGTTGCTTTGTAGTCTGTTGGGTTCCTTTGTCATCTGTTCGATTAGGTTGCACAGTAATCTTCTTATCAGGTTCTTCTATTAGGTTGCACTATCGGGTTACTCTATCAGGTTCCTCTTGTAACATTTTTTAGGTTGCACTATGTCGTTGGGTTCCCTTGAACTTGTCTATCTGGTTGCACTAAACCTGTTTTTCAGTGTTGGTGTTACCGATGGTTTCAAAAACTATTTTCCTTTGCATACTAATGGAAAAATGTGTCTTCACTTGTGTGAGTGCATAGTGTTGAAAAACACTTTTTGTGTCTCGAGTGAACTGATTCTGCTTATTTTTTCCAGTAAATTCATCTGATTCATATTGATAAACATCTTTGTGTCAGTGGGAGACTATTCAGTGTTGAAGAGACTAGGATGATTGACTTTGATTGGTGAGACAAATGACTGACAAGATGATGAATTGGATGATGGGATTTCTCTGGGAAATTGCCCCCAGTTAGGTTTGATTTTCCTAGGACTAAGATACAAATTGATTCCAAGCCATGATGGTGGGATTATGAACCAACTGCGCTGTACAAGATCATGGAAGTGAATAAAGATATTTATAAACAAAATCCAAAGTAGAAAGGATAGCCAAGCGACACATTGATAGATGGAGCAACCAATTGCAAGTAGCACCTATTTATGAGGTTTTTACCACTTGGAAAATTTGCTATTTTTTCTACCGAGGTATATTTTTACCAGGTTTTCACTAAGGCGCATTTCTTGTTTTTTATTTTTTTGTACTTTTTTCTCTTTTTTTGATTTATTTTGTATTATCAAGGAGCCTGTTTGCCAGTTTTCACCAAGATAATATAATTTTTTTCAGGAATTTTTCCAACTTTTTTTTCTTTTCTTAGGAACACTTTCTATTTCTTTTGGATTTTCTCAGAATCAATATATACTATACAAACTTTTGGCTGCAAGATGTCAAGTATAGAATTTCTTCAAGTGGATCATGTTGATTGGATCCAGAATTAGATCTTCTTCTAGTGTTGATAGTTGATAGGATCTAGAGACAAATATTTCTCTGATTATGAAGGGCCCCATCTAGTTGGGTTCAAATTTTCCCTTATGTTCTCTTTGTTGTTGATTTTTAGGGTTTTCTCTCAATACAAGATCTCCAAATTGAAATTCTCCATGACAAAATTTCTTGTTGTAACCTCTAGACATCCTTTTATGATAGACTCATAAATGATCAAACACCTCTTTTCTGCACTCATCTAGCAATTCTAGCTCTTGAATCCTTGCTATTTTATAGTCCTCATTTGTTGTGGGCCCTTGTAACAACACTCTTAAAGATAGAATTTATACTTAAATAGGTAATACTGTTTCTGATCCATAGACAATAGAGAAAGATTTAGCCCCTGTTGGTTAACTGATACTAGTTTTGTAGGCCCATAATGCCATATTTAATTGCAAATGCTAGTCTTTTCCTAATTTGTTTACTATTATGTGCAAGATTTTTATAATTATTTTATTTGAAGCTTCAACTTGTCCATTACATTGCAGGTAGTAAATCAAGGAACAATGCTTTTTTGATTTTGAACTATTCACATAATTCATCTATATCCTTATTTTTAAATTTCCCTCATTGTCTGTTATAATTGAAGAGGGAGTCCCATACCTATAGATGATATACTTAAGGATAAACATAGACACTTGTTTGCCTTTCTACTTGATTAAAGAAACAACCTCAACCCAATTTTTAAATTACTCCGTGGCTGTGATGATGAACTTGTGTCCATTGGATGATGAAGGATATATCTGACCAATGAGATCAAAGGCCCAATATTGAAACAAATAGTGTGTGATGAACGATAATAAATACCTCATCAGAGCATGAATTAGGTTTCCATGTAGCTGACACTCTCTTTAGGACTTGGCATATTGAATTGATTCTTGTTCCATGTTAGGCCAATAATACCCCACTCTCAGGAGTTTCTTAGTTAATGAGGAACTGTTCAAATGCGATCCAAAAATACCTTCATGGAATTCTTGTAACACATGCTCAAATTCTCCTTGTTCTAAAAATCTAAGTAAAGTAATATCTAGACCTTACCTATATAGATCATCAGCTATGGTTAGATACCATGATGCCTTTTGAGTAAGGTTTCATTTCTAATTTTTAGACAATCCATAAGGAATGATTTAGTTTCTCAAGTAGGAGTATATTTGGTTGTATCTGGAGGAATCATGACCTAAAATTGAGCACACTATGTGGGAATCTAGGGAATCATAGGTAGGAAAGGGTAGTTCTTCCATTAGGAATTCATAGAGGAATTATTGTTCAGGTACTTATAGCATTGAGGCTAGAGTATCCATGCCATCAACAACTTTATTCCCTGCTCTAGGAATCTATTGGAAAGTGATTAACACAAATTATTTCTTCAAATCATCAACCATTCTTTTATATGGCATGAACTTGTCATATTTTTTTAGATACTAATCATTGATTTGGTTTATGATCAGCTGTGAATCTCCATATATGTGTAACTCCACAATCTTCCAGTCAATTGTTAGTTTCAATCCATTCGCTAAAGCTTCATATTTGGCAATGTTGTTGGTGCATGGAAATGTCATTTTGTATGCTTTAGGAATTTTGTATCCTTGAGGAGTTATGAAAAGAACACTGGATCCTGACCCTTGTTGGGTAAATGAACCATCAAATAACATCTTCCATGAGTGTTCTAATTGGTGTAAGAATGCTTCATTAGGAAATTCTATCATTAGTGGTTTCTTATCTTGAAGTGGGGCATTAGCTAGGTGATTTTCAATGAATTGAACTTTGATGGCTTTTTTGTTCACATAATCAATATCAAAATTGCTTAAAATCATAACCCATTTTTCCAATCTACCAGTTAATGTTTATTTATTCAATAAGTACTTTAATGGGTCAATTTTTGCAATCAAATCTACTAAATGAGACAACATGTAGTGTCTAAAAATTTGTGAAGAAAATACCACTACTAGGAAAGATTCCTCAATGATGATGTAATTGAGTTCATCGAATACTAGTGTTCTATTCATGTAATAAACTACTTGTTCCTTTCTTGCTTCATCATGCTGCATGAGTAGAGCTCCAACATGTAGTGTCTAAAATTTTGTGAAGAAAATACCACTACTAGGAAAGCTTTCTCAGTAAATAACACTACTAGGCAAGCTTTATCAATGATGGTGTAATTGAGTTCATAGGAAACTAGTATTCCATTGATGTGATAAAATGCTCTTTCCTTTCTTGCTCTATTTCTACTTTTGCAATAAACTTTACTGAATGAGACAACATGTAGTGCCTAAAATTTTGTGAAGAAAATACCACTACTAGGAATGATTTCTCAATGATGGTGTAATTGAGTTCATAGGAAACTAGTGTTATGTTGATGTAATAAACATATATTTCATTTCTTGCTTCGTCATGTTTTATGAGTAGAGCTCCAAGTGATGTTGTTGTAGCTGATATTCATAATAGAAGAGGTTTCCATTAAATAGGTGCCACCAGGATAGGTGGATTTGTTAAGTATTCTTTGATTTGGTTAAAATTATTTTCACACACCTTGTCCCATTTTAAATTTACCCCTTTGTGCAATGTCTTCATGAAGGGTTGTGCCTTGTTAGCTAGTTGAGATATGAATCTTATGATTGATTGGATTTTTCCCTATAATGTCCTTATTTTACTGAT
Source organism: Thuja plicata (assembly GCA_018584345.1). Lineage (NCBI taxonomy): Eukaryota > Viridiplantae > Streptophyta > Pinopsida > Cupressales > Cupressaceae > Thuja > Thuja plicata. The sequence continues at coordinate 3,517,167 of MU227069.1, forward strand.
ATTCTTTGGTGGTTTCATATCTAGGATTGTATTTAACTTTGCTGGGTCCACTTTGATATCTTTGGATGATACAATGTATCCTAAGAGTTTACCATATGTTACACCAAATGAAAATTTATTTGGCTTTTACCTTAATATGAACTATTCCATTCTGTTGAATATCTTTTCCAAGTCTGCCAGGTGTGTTGTTCTTGTTTCTAATTTAGCAAGTGTATCATCCATGTTCTTATGCATCATATTAGGGAATACAATGGACATTTCTTGTTGATATGTTTCACCTACATTATTAATCCCAAATGGCATTAAATTCCAGTAAAATGTTCCCTAGACACAAGTTAAAGCTATCTTTTCTTGATCTTCTAGTGCTATTTTGATCTGGTTGTAACCTGAGAAACCATCCATTAAAGAGTACATTTCATATCCTGCTATGAGATCAATGATCATATCAATGTTGAGAAGTGGGAAGTCCTCATTAGGACAGGCTCTATTGAGATGTCAAAACAATTGTGCACACCCTGATTGATTTGTCTAGTTTTGAGACAGGAACAATATTAGAAACCATTCTGCATATGATATAACTATGATAAAACTATCCTTTAGGAGCTTTTCCAGTTCTACCTTGACCAATAATGCCACATGTGGATGAATTTTTTGCAACTTTTTTTAACTGTTTTAATCCCAAGGGCTATATATAAGTGACACATTATTAGATAAGGATCTAAGCATGGCATATCAGAATAAGACCACACAAAATTGATTTTCTTCTCCCTGAAGAATTCTGTGAACTATTGTTTTTATTCCTCTAACAAATATTGAGCAATATGCACTAGTTGAGGTGCTTCATCCATTCCTAAATTAGTTGGTTGTGTTGGTTCAATAAGCACCGAAGATATTTCATGAAAAATGACAAGGGAGAATATCAAGCTTCTCTTTGTCAGGTGTTTCAAAGAGATTTTCACCATCAGATGCTTCATTTATTTTTACTATTCTTAGATCTGATACTGCAACTAAGTGGTTTTCACCATTAAATTTCTTGTTCTTTTTTCTTTTATACTTTAGAATGAGAAACTTGATATCCCCCTTTGTCATGTTCATGCTCATTGCACTGGTGGAAGAGGTAAGGGGTTCAATTGCATTAAAATGAAATGCCAAAGTATAGTCATTGGGAAAGGTAAGTAGATCTGTGGGTTCATTTTGTTTCCAACCAATAAGTTCAGGATGCTTCAAGGATAAAGATTCAACAGGATGAAGGGACATTACCATGTTATCATCATAACTATTGATCGGTAAGATGATTTTTGGTAAGTTACTTCTCGAAGGATTTTTTAGACTATAAAGAGTCCTAGCATCATCACTAGAGTCATTGTTGGTATTATGAAAACCTAATCTGATGAACCTAGCATTGGAGATTTTTCCCTCCTCTAGTTGATAATCATATTTATGGATAAAATACACCTCAATGTCCATTATAGCATCAGAAAATGAATCCCATTCATATTCATTAGGGTTAGTTTCAACATAATATGGTAGATCTATAACATGAGTAATAGTGACTAACTTTCCCCAATGAGGATGCCTTTCTCCTTGTCCACTTTCATATCCTTGTTTAAGTTCATATTCATGGGAGTGGGTTTGACTATCGTCTGATCTATTCAAGAAATGAGAAATAGTCATTGGTGTTTCTTCTTCATTAGGACTACTCTCAAGCTCTTTAATGGGTTTTTTTGAGATATATAGGACTGTCCTTGAAGGATTGTATTCATTTCTATTCGGTCTTCTCCATGAGGTGTGTTGATTTGAAGTGATTGATTTGCATATTCTTGGAAAAATCATTGTAGAATATAAGGATCTCCTTGGTAAGAAGGGTTTTCTCCTTGTATAAGGAACAACCTTTCAAATGATATAGGTTGATTGTCTACTTCTTCTCCCTCATCATATTCATCCCCTTCATGATAAAAAATCATACCATTTTGTTGATGACAATTATTCAATTATGTATTGTCATTTATGTTTACACAAGTATAGTGATGTTTACACAAATGTCTAATCCTATCTAAGAATAGTCAGTGTCTGCTGAGCTCTCTCAAAAATTGAAGAGGACCAAAGTAATTTTTAGTTCTAACCAAGTTCACTCGGGCATTACTGTGTTGGTCAGGCGTTGAATGATTTTTGTGTTGACCGAGTTAAATATTTAGTGTCAGCTGACTAATGATGGTTTTATATTTTATGGATAAATAGTTATATGAAGTCAAAAAACATGAGTTTTATTGTTTATTTGGAAGGATGTTAAGGCTGACTTGACAAGGCTTATCATATATATATATATAAAGTCAAGTTTGGATTGAATAGTGGTGATGATGTGGAATTGCATGTGAAGTGTAATATGAAGAGTGAAGGCAAAATCAGATGGGATTTTGATTGAGGAAAAAACATAGAGGACTGCAATAGAATATTCGATTAATAAGGATCAAGTATTTAATCTAGAACAAAGATCTAAATTAGCAAAGACAGTTTCTTATCGAAATAGGTCAATCCATTGTTACTTTCTAACAATTGTAGCAGTGATCTAAATATCTTAACAATCTTTTGTAAATCCTCTCACAAGGTGACAATTCTACATTGAAGTGTTTGAAGACCTCTCAAAAGGCCACTCCTTACAGGGTGATTAAATCCTGTAATAGGGTCACACCTAATAGTGTGTTATTATAACCTTTAACATGGTTGGCTCCTAATAGGGATCACTTTAGAAGAGTGAAAAATAGTGACTAGTTGCTATTGGTGGTTTTTCTGATATTGGGTTTCCACGTTAAATCTTGGTGTTATCTATGTACATTTAATTTGCTTTATGGTTTATGTTTCTCCAATTAATTACTAAAGATAATCAAAGTTAATATATAAATATTTTCTATGTTAACTGAGTGATAGTGAAATATCTATGCTAACCGAGCAATAGTGTTAAAATTGTCTAAGACATCTAAGGGACTTGGATTTGTTTTTGTGGTAACTGATTCACCCCTCCCCTCTTAGTTACTCAACTTATTTCCAATAATTGGTATTAGAGAAGCATGTGCTTACAGGGAAGGTTTGAAGGCCTAAGCTAAAGATTAGAGATGTCTTACAAAAGGGAGATCCCTAAGCTCAACAAGGACAACTTCGTTGCATGGAAAGATCTGATTAGGTTACATCTATCTACTATTGAGATATTGGTTTTCAATTCCTGGATCACAAGTATGTGGAACCACTGAGACCTATGTCTATGGATCAGATGGTGGAAATTAAGTATTGTAACATAATGATGATTTATATAGCCTCTATACTCAACTATTCTAAATTTGATGAAGTCAAGGACTTCCCTATTGCCTTTGATATGTGGAAAAAACTACATGATATTTATGGAGGAGATGTAAATTTAAAGAGAGCCAAAGCAGAAAGTATCAAAGGTCAGTTTGATATGATGAAAATGAAAGAAGGAGAAAATATTACAAAGTATAGTGAAAGAATCAAGAAAAGTGTTAGTGCAATAAGAGTTGTTGGTGGGACAATTGAAGACAAAAATGTAGTCAACAAGGTATTAAGAACTTTACTTCCTATCTATGCAATTAGAGTTTCAGCTATTCAAGAGATGAGATGAAATAATGAGATAACTCTAGATGGATTGATTGGAAGATTATAACCTTTTGAGTTGGATAACTTTGACAATTATTCTCTTAATCCTAGCAATCTTGAGTGAGCATTCAAAGCTAAATTAAACCTTGGAAAGATGAAGGGAAAACAAATTGATAGTGATAGTGATGATGATTCTAATGATGAGGATCTAGAAATCATTGAAGCATTACTTGCAAGGAGATCTGAAAAAGGAAAATACAAAGGAAGAATACCATTTATTTTCTTTTCATGTGATGAGGTTGGTCACATTGCTACTAAGTGTTTGAACAAGGAAGACAAAGGTGAGAGAAATTTCAACAAGTATAAATGCAAGAAAGATTACAAAAGTTAAAAATCTATAAGGAAAAAGGTAAGAAATCTTGTTATATTGCTAAAGATTCTGATAGTGATGAAGATGAAGATGAAATGGTTTAAATTGCTATTAAGGATGAGTCAGACAATGAAGATAATGAACAGACTACACTATGTTAGGGATTTTTCTTGCATGAACTGTACTGCTTGAAATGTCTATTTGAATCTTATTACCTCTTAATCCTGATTAATAGTTCAGAGACAAGAAAAGCCTAATTGCTAAGGACTTAAACAATATCCTTCTTCATTTTTGAGCTCCACAGATGCTCAGGCAAGTTTTACCTTATAAGATGACTATAAACACAGTACTTAGATGTGGACACTGATTTGTCATGTATTTTCTATTGAACCAACTTAATAAAATACCTTGCGAATGATCAAGCATAATCATATACAAGATTTAACCTTACAAATCATAATCTAAAATATGACAAAAACCAGTGATACAAGGATTTCAATCCTTCTTCCTTTTCTTTGTAGGAGGGTTAACCTAATGTGATTCTCTCTTCAAGGAATCAATAACATGGACTTTGTCCTGCTGACAGAGGTCCTTTATAAATTATGCTTATGTGTTCTTGGTAACAGAGTGTTTAAATTTGATTTGGTAGTTGAAAACTCAGAACATATGTGACATAGATAGATATTTCAAATAGATTCCTAAACAAGTGCCTATCCTTTGGGCTGCAGAGTCAATAATAAGCAAAGAAATGATATAAAAAAAATACACTGAACTGCCTTACAACTCAAACAATTAGGATAACCTGCCTTACAGACTACCTTGTTACCTCCAAACTCCTGTATCAGATCCTTAACTAAATAGTATGCTTCCTGAAATCATTCACAAAATTTAATCCCTTCCTTGAAGGAAACTTGCAAACAACTAGATGGTTACCTTATAACCAGTGTGTTAATGAATACCTT
>MU227069.1:3525685-3549286 GCA_018584345.1 Thuja plicata
CCATCATCTCTCTTGATGGTCTTTGTAAGTACATCATAGTGATTGGCCAGTTCAAGAAATAGGTCTACATCAAGGAACACATCAGGTACTAATAACCTAGCCAGTCCAGATATCCAAGGGTTTGACATAGGGATAGGATTATCAGAATTCTTGTAAAAATAGGTAAATAGAGAATAACCTGTTGTTCCAGGGGTTACAGAATCCCTGATGTCCTTGAATTCGTCTTTAAATACACCAGCATCAATCTTCTTGTTTTGTGTGGACCCTGGCAACAGCTGCAAAAATTCATCTGAAAAATTAGGTTTTCCCTTTGGATCGTCTCCACTGCCTCCACTGGTTGAAGCCATGCTCATAGCAGTACTCATATTTGTTAGCACTTAGAATCTCTGATCAGACGATATTGAAACAAATCTAAGACCAACTCTCTGTATTTCTTAGAAAATTCAATCACTTGAGAACACTGCTACAGCTCTGAATATCACCTTTTTCTCTAAAATAACTTTGCTCTGAAATCTCAAAATACGGTGAACATGAATGAATGCACACTCCCATGTTTATAGCCGTAAGATTCAGAGTACATGGCTCAAAGTTCAGGAGCGTCAATTCTGCAATTAATTTCATGTGCCATGAAACGTTCAAAAACCTAGCCGTAGTTTCTCGAGGTGACAGGAAATTGAATTTAAATCTTTTAAAATTTTGGCGCCATCATCAAACGGTTAAGACAGCTGACATGGAACTTTGTGATTCGCCTTCTGTCATACATCTCAGCTATCTTTTGTACACAGTAATCAAAAATCCTCATATCTGATTGGCCGCCGGCTTGATTTCCTCTGTCACATCCTCCACTTGGCGCCGCTTTACGGATTCTGTTATCAGGCGACCTTGCGACCTCATAAAGTCTCTTTGTCACGAGCACATTCTCTTAACCATGGTCTGATCATCAGATTTGGTGACAACGGCCTTTCTTTACCTCAGCTTAACCCAAGTTTTCTAGCGATCAGGCGACTGTAATAAAATCTTAGTCGCTCAGAGTTATCTTTAACTCATCATTTATCTCCAGACTACGCGACAAGCCTTTTACCTTTTAACATGATCTCTTTGGTCACTTAGTCGGGAGATCCACTTAACTTAATCTTTTACTGAAAGCACGTGCCCTTTTCTGTTTCTAGCGACCTCGCGACATACCTTAATTGCTTAGTCGGGGGTACCTTTTACTTGGGGCACTTTTATCATGAGACAACGCGACCACCGTTAGATCTTTTCATATGTTCATCAAACGACTGTCTCTTAATCGCTTCACATTTTCTCATACCCTTAAAATATCATGAGACTTCACGACTGAGGGTATAATGACTTAAGTCTCCTTATCGCTTGATCCTTTTTCTTCATCAAGCGACCATACGACAACCAATAGCATTCTAACAGATGTCATCTAGTACTTCATCCACTTTATGCATTCTGAAAATCTGAGCAACCTTTCTGTTCTAGCGACATCCCGACTGAGGGAAATCACATAACATATAACTGTTAGTCGCATGGTCGTGACTGTTATCTCTTAACTGTCTTTTAATTACGAGACCACATGACTAAAGGTTAACCTTAACTGTTTGACTGTTCTGTTCCAGCGATCACGTGACATGAAGAAAGGCGCAAGGTCGGAAGACATTTCGTTGACTTGCCTTTTCTTCATGCGATCACCCGACTGAGGTGGGTCCCTTTCATTCTTAAAGCTTCATAACACAATATTAGGCGACAACCTGACCAAAGGAAGATCGCTAAGTCTGGAAATACTTAGAGAATATTCTATTTTTTTACGAGACTAAGCGACACAAGGCAAAATCAAAGTCGGGAGATGTTTTGGTATATTCGCTTTTGGTAATGCGATCAAGCGACCTGACTTAAGCTTGATAAATAACACATGCCTTAAGTGACTTGAAAAAGGTAATGACAAAATAGAAAGACATGGCTTAAGGGTTTAAAATGCATCGTTTAACATTATGCCTTAGGGTTTTTTCAGGTTTTATTAGGATTTTGACAAGGCATAGGCATGAAAACCTGAAAACTTTCAGAGAGGAAAGCAAGGAACAGGGCAAAACAGCAAAAACACGAAATACAACCAACACACTATACTCTCATATTAGTTAGAATGACACCTAGATAATTGATAGTGGTTGTTCTCACCACATAACTGGTGATAAAACCAAATTTAAACATCTTGAACACTGTGATGGTAGGAGTGTTAGTTTTGGGAATGATGAACCCTTCTATGTGAAAGGTAAAGGTTTTATTGCTCTTACTGAAGGAATCAAATATGATAATGCTTATTGGGTTGAAGGAATAAGGCATAATCTACTAAGTGTGGCACAACTGAATAACATTGGTTTCAAGGTATAATTCATGAATGGAAAGGTCAAGCTCCTAGATGGTAGAGGTAACCTAGTTGGAACTAGTAGACAAACAAAAGGTAATCTATTTTATCTTGATCTCAATGAAAGTTCATGTTTTATTGCACAATTAGAAGAAAGATGGTTATGGCATAAAAGGTTGTGTCATGTGAATTTTGACAACATGGTCAACATAAGTAAGAAAAAAAGAGTAAGAGGTATTCTTGTTCTAAAGAAACCTGAACTAGCAATATGCAAACAATATCAAATTGGGAAGATGGGAAAAACAAGCTTCAAGAGAAAGAACTACAATATAGAAGAAGTCTTGGAATTGGTACATACTGACTTGTGTGGACCAATTGGGACAACAAGTTACATAGGTGAGAAGTACTTCATTTTATTTTTTGATGATCATTCTAGAATGATGACTGTTATGTTTCTCAAAGAAAAATTACAAGCCTTTCAAAATTTCAAATGGTACCTAACTAGAGTTAAAAAACAAACAGAAAAGAAACTTAAATGCTTAAGATTTGATAGAGGAGGAGGATTCATTTCTAATGAATTCAATGAATTATGCAATGAAAGAGGAATCAAAAGATAAGTATCTGACCCAGGTACACCACAGTGGATTGGTATAGTATAAATAAGGAACATATCCATCATGGATTGTTCAAGAACCTTGATGATTGAGAAGGATGTTGCTACCAAATACTAGAAGGAAGCCATTAGCACTGCAATTCACACCTTGAACTAAGTTCAACTAAATAATGGTACTGAGAAGACACCTTTTGAATTATGGTATGAATACAAACTTAATGTTCATTATTTCAAAGTATTTGGAAGTAAATTTTACATCTTGAAAGAAGCAAGAAATGGAAAATTTGATGTAAAAGGTGACTAAGGTATATTCCTAGGCTACTCCAACAAAAGAAAAGCATATAAATGTTTAAATCTTACTACTCATAAAGTCATATAAAGTGTTCATGTAAAGATCAATGAATTTGCAGAAAGAAATCAAGAAAAGAGCAGTAAAGAGCCTAAAGACTACAAAAAATTTGTGTATTATGAACCTCATACTATACCTAAGAAACATGCAATGGTGATTGGACAACAATCATGTCAACCAATGAATTAACCAGCACAAACCTTGTTGCAACCTGTGCAACCAGTAAAGCTAACTAAAGAAACCAAGTCACAAACAGAGGGAAGCGAGTCTCAGACTGAAGAAACTAAGTCACAAACAAAGGCACCTAAGTCATAGATAGAGGTACCCTAGTCATAGAAAGATACACCCAAGTCTCAGATAGTGGAACCTGAGTATCAGACAAAATAACATGACATAATATCTGAGCATGGTGAACATAGTGGAGAAAGCCCAGAATCAAAGAGGAAGGATCCTGTACTTGAAAAATATGTTAGAAGGAATCATGCACCTAAACAAATAATTGGAGATCCCGAACAAGATTCAACTATCGTTCTCCAGGGACCCCCACCCAATAAGCCCATATAATAGTAGGGGATAGACCAATTCAAATAATGAATGAGGTTAGGAGGTAGGTCATGCAGTTAGGGAGGCAGGTTATGCAGTCTCCATCAGGGGTAAGGTGTAATGAAAAGGAACAAAATAAAAGGTACATGTTTACTTAGTAAAATTGAACCTAGAACTGTTAGAGATGCATTGAATGATGAAAGCTAGATTAAAGCAATGAATGAAGAGATTGAGAAGATAGAAAAGAACAGAACCTAGACTCTTGTACCTAGACTAAAAGACAAGAATGTGATTGGTACTAAGTTGGGTTTTTAGAAACAAGATGAGTGAGAAAGGTGAAGTTTCCGGAAAACAAAGCTAGATTAGTATGTAAAGGATATGCTTAAGAAGATGGTATTGAATATGGAGAAAATTTTTCTCCTATTGCAAGACTTGAAGGAGTTAGAACTCTTCTGGCATATGCTGCAAATAAAGGATTCAAGGTTTATCAAATGGATGTAAAATATGCATTCTTGAATGGAATTCTAGAAGAGGAAGTCTATATTGAGCAACTTGAAGGATTTATAGATCCTAACAAAAGGAATATGGTTTGCAAAATATACAAAGCATTGTATGGACTAAAGCAAGATCTGAGAGTCTGGTATGAAAGACTACATAGTTACTTGATAAGTATTGGATTTCAGAGAACTAATGACAATAGTAGCTTGTACATCAAAGAAGGACCTCAGAAAAAGATACTATTGGCAAAAATATTTGTTGATGACATATTTTTTACTGGATATGATGACTTATGTTGAGCATTCTCAGAAGCTATAAGTAAGGAATTTGAGATGTCTATGTTTGGTGAAATCAAATTCTTTGTTGGTTTAAAATTTTATCAGATGAAGGATGGTATCTACATTACTCAATCTAAATACATAAAAGAGATACTGAAGAAATTTGGAATGGAAGATTCCAGACCAGTTGGAACACCTATTCCTACTAGACATAAGCTATCTAAGGATGATGATTCAAAGGAGGTAAATTAGACAACATACAGATCCATGGTTATCAAACTTCAATATGTTGTTCACACTAGATCTGATATTGCATTAGTAGTCAGTATTGTTGCAAGGTTTTCAGCTAATCCTAGAGAGAATCATTTGATGGATATCAAAAGGATTTTGAGATATCTTAAGGGTATTGAAGATTATGGATTATGGTATAAGAAAGGAGGAAACTTTGATTTGAAGACTTTTACTGGTGCTGATTGGGTAGGAAGTGTAGATGACAGAAAAATAACAAGTGGTGGAGCACTATTTCTTGGAAAGAGGTTAGTCTCATGGACAAGGAAGAAACAAAAATACATTTCTCAATCAACAACAAAAGCAAAATATGTTGCTACAGCAGTGAATTGTTCAAACATCATATGGTTCAAACATATATTGTCAGGTATGAAGGTGGAAATTACAGAACCTATCATTATCTATTGTGACAACACCAGTGCTATTAACATCTCTAAGAACCCTGTGATGCATACTAAGACTAAACATATTGCAATAAGGTATCTTTTCTTGAGAGAATTGGTTCAGGACAAGGAAGTAAGAATGGAATATGTGAATACTAAAGAAGAAATTGTAGACATATTCACAAAACCGCTACCTAAGGATGCATTCTTGTATTGTAGAGGAAAGCTAGGGGCAATTCCCCTAACAGAGGCTCACTAAAACACAGTTTCTAGTGATGCATAAACTGAGCTACAAAACATATTTAACATGTTGATTCAGATATTTAGAGCTTCTTGCATATGAATCAATATAAATAAGTACATTACAACTTCATTGGATATGTCAGTTGGTTTCTTTGGCATTAGTTGTCAAAGAGGGAGAGATTACTATATGTCATAATGATTAGTGAAAGAGGGAGAGATTAATGTATGTCAGTAAAGATTACAGATGGAGAGATTGATGAAAAAGGGAGTTTTTGGATGAGAATTAGAATGAAGCTATGGAAATTTATAAAAATTTCATTCCTATGTCTGCTGCTCTATAATTATTTGTATTATGACATGTTGTGTTTCCATCAATCCCAAGGAGGGAGATTGTTGATGACAAGTATTCAATTGTGTATTGCTATTGATGTTTACAAAAGTATAGTGATATTTACACAAATGTCTAATCCTATCCAAGCATAGTCAGTGTCTACTGAGCTCTCTTAGGCATCGAAGAGGACCAAAGTGATTTTAGTTCTAACCGAGTTCACTCGGGCATTAGAGTGTTGGTCGAGTATTGAAGGATTTCAGTGTTGACCGAGTTAAACAGTTAGTGTCAACCGACTAACAATGGTTTTATATTTTATGGATAAATAGTTATATGAAGGTGAAAAACATGAGTTTTATTATTTATTTGGAAGGATATTAAGGCTGACTTGACAAGGCTTATATATATATATATATATATATATATATATATATATATATATATATATAAAAGGTCAAGTTTGGATTGAATAGTGGTGATGATGTGGAATTGCATGTGAAGTATAATATGAAGAGTGAAGGAAAAATTAGATGGGATTTTGATTGAGGATAGAAAATAGAGGACTAAAACAAAATATTCGATCAGTAAGGATCAAGTATTTAATCCAGAACAAAGATCTGAATTAGCAAAGATAGTTTAGATTATCAAAATAGGTCAATCCATTGTTACTTTCTAACAATTATAGTAGTGATCAAAATCTCTCAACAGAGTAGATTTAACAGTCTTTTGTAAATCCTCTCACAAGGCCACTCCTTATAGGGTGATTAAATCCTCTAACAGGGTCACACCTAATAGTGTGTTATTGTAACCTTTAACAGGGTTGGCTCCTAATAGGGCTCACTTCAAAAGAGTGAAAAATAGTTACTAGTTTCTATTGGTGGTTATTCCCATATTGGGTTTCCACATTAAATCTTGATTTTATCTATGTACATTTCATTTTCTTTATGTTTTATGTTTCTATAATTAATTACTAAAGATAATCATAGTTAATATCTCAAGATTTTCTATGTTAACCGAGTGATAGTGAAATATATATATTAACTAAGCAACAATGTTAAAATTGTTTAAGACATCTAAGGGACTTGGATTTGTTTTTTTGGTAACTGATTAAACCCTACCCTCTCAGTTACTCAACTCATTTCCAACACATTTTGGATTAAGGGGATATCTTCTTCTTCTTCTTCTTCTTTGTATCCTAATCTCATTTTGTCTTTGGGATTCTGAAAGTCCATATGAATAGGCTCAGCAAAGCCTCCTTTATTATTTATAATAGCACCTTGTCCTTTGTACTCCATTTTCTGTATTATATGATAACCCTTTCTATATTTGTCAAGGGACATTTGAATATGTTTGATCTCTTGTTTGGATTTTTTTCTTCCCCTTTGTATAACCATCCTATTACAAATTTTTCTTTAGTCTCATTAGCAAGAGAAACCTTAGCTTTGAAAAATGTTCCATCATATATTATACATTCCTTAGAGGGAGAGGGTTTGAAAGATGATGATGGTTTTATATAAGACCTAGGAGAGGTTGGTAGATCAACCATGGATGGAAATGGATCAAATTTGTAATCCCCCATTCCTGTATCCTTAATTTTCAATTTATTTTCAAAGTTTCTCATTACAACAGTTCTAGAACTTTCAACTTGTTGATTTTGTGAGGCTTCTCCTTTATGTGAGACCATGCTATCAAAATTTTTTTTCAATGTGTTTCAAGAATAACTAGTATCTTCTACTATGTTTACCTCTACTCCATTGTAGGGAAACTTCACACACTTATGGTATGTGGATGGTACATTCTACCTCTCATGAGTCCAAGCTCTGCCCAATAGGATTTTGTAAGCTAAAGGTAGGTCAAGAACTTGAGAAATGATGTAGCTCTCAATAGGCCCCACTCTAATAAGCAATACAACCAAACCTTTAGATGATCTCTCTTCTTCATCAAATGCCTTGATGGCAATTTTCCTCCTAGGATCTATTGCATGCTCAAAGAATCCCAAACATTTTACTAAATTTAATGTAAAAATGTTCAAATAGAAGCATTGAGAGGGGGGGTGGTGTGAATCAGTGTAAACAGGAAATGTACTAATTCAACCAATAATTTGATAATTATTTTAATCAGTTTATAATCAATGAAACATGCAAGAGTAACTATGCAGTAGAAGTAACAAAATTCAAACATACACAAATAATATCTCATAACACCACTATTTTTATCATGGAAACCCTGGTAAGAGGGAGAAAACCATGGTGGGGATGACACCCACAAATATCTTAATTGTAGTAAAAGAGTTTCTCTTTTAGGAGCTTACAATACCCTGTTAGGGGCTCACCCAGTTAGAAGTGATTATTACCTTGTTAGAAGTACAATGAGATACATTAGTATCTACCTTGGTTGGAGGATTTAGAACTCCTTATAAAAAGTCACCCTATTTAAGGATTTATACAAAAGAGCTATTAAAGTCCACCTGATTAAGGGATTTAACCTGCTAACCTATTAGAATTAGCCTTGAGCAATGAACTCAAATCATTGATCTTGAATGACATTGCTTTCGTGTAAGATCCAATTTAATCTCTGAACTCTTGAAAAAATACTCTACCTTTGTATCTGATTGCAACAAAAAAAAAACATGATCAACAACCGCAAATCAATGATTTAACTTTCCTTTATATAGCTTTTCTTAAGTTGGTTAAAACTTAAAAAAATAATCCACAAGTCGACCCACAACTTTGAGCTAACTCATAAAAATATATGCCAATAAAACCTAACATGTTGGCACAAAATGTAATAAAAAATTTATTACAAAACACCGACAATAACTTAACTGCCTTGATCATTTGATCATTAGGAACCAAACAGTAACTCAACCAGTACATAAAGAACACAACACCAAAATATTAACTTAGACAAAAAGTTGAGTTAACTATTATGGTCATACATCCAAATTCTCTAACCAAAATAAGGCTCTATTAATGATCGCAACTCCCAATTTTCTAGAAAAATTGATCACTACACAAAACACTTCTGTTACTATCTTCCTCCTAACTAGTCATAACGCTTAGCAAAAAATGCTTCACCTATTCATCTCGATGATCGGTAAAAAAAACCTATTCACCAAACCTAATAGAGTTAATAAGATGCCATCAATGAAAAAATCAAACTCATCATTTCACCTCCAAATCCATCATAATGCCAACAATCTCCCCCTTTGGCATTGATGACAAGGCATAGTGAAAAATGTTTGTCTTGAACAAAAATTCCTCTCACCAATCACCAAAAACATATATAGAGCTATAACCATCTGCTATACACTTATATCAATCACTTTCTCAATAGTATTTTCACCATACTGATCTCTCCCCCTTTTACAACAATGAAAATGGTACAAAAATGATCTCCAAAAAATGAAAGCTTATTGATCACAACTTCTCAAAAACCTCTCTAAAATTTTTGTTTGTTTTATCTAAGGAACTCTCCCATGATTTATGAAAATGTATGATGGATTGAATTTGTTCATGTATAATAGAAGATAACTCCTCCATAGCTTCAAGAGTACTCATATAAAGTAACCCAAGTGTTACCTTTACTTCTTTAGCATTCTATTGCATAACATCAATTGTTGGAATGAGACAGGTTTGCAACTCCAGTAATGTAGTGATCCTCTTGTCTTGTTCTCCTTGAAATATTTTCAGCTCATGATTTATCACCTTCACTTGTGATCCATTTGTTGGAGATTTCCCTTTGTGCAAATAGTTGACTGTATGTTTGTCATTGATGACAACATATAGTATACAATAGTGAAATGTATTCACTTTTCAGTATATATATGTTGAAAATTTGCGTGATTGTTTTTATGTTTCAGACATAGTTATGATACCATGTTCATACACGCAGATTCAGAAGTTTAGTAGCAATTGATTTATGTTACTCTGTTTACCAGCCACAGTTTCAGAGGATTGTTTTCAGAAAGCCGACAGTAATTTTATTGATTCTTTAGTTGCACCTATCTATGGGATATGCATGTTTAGAATAATGCTTAGTTATGAGTCAAATATGATTAACCAAAGGCGCTAATCATGTTTCATCCTAAGTGTGAATTTTGGGTAATTTTGGTGGAGCCGACTATGTGAAGCGATGTGTCTATTTATTTTGAGTTGCGCAGTTCTAATTATGATTGTGTGCTTAGTTTAGCTGACAAGAGAAGCATTAAAGGGATTCCTAGAGCCGACGTGATCATATCCTTTGGAGAAGATACATATAGAAGTTCATTTGTGATCACTTAGTGTGAATGAGAAGAAAATAGATATAAAAGAACAGAGCAGAATGCCAGTTGTTTTGGGATAATAAAGCCATTTCATTCATCAGATAAAGATCTATGTGAAGAATCAAAGAGTACATACAATTCACTGGAACATATCAAGACAACAGGTCTACTCAAATAGTTCATTATCAGATATAGTGTATATCTATAAAAATGAAGGTTGCAGCCTTCATGATTTTAGCAGTGTGCTTTTGGACAGTGATTCCTCACCCCTAACAAGGTTATTTGTAAAATAATCCTAATAGGGTATGACCCTTAACCGGGTCACTGTACTTATTTCATTGTAAATATCAACTTCTAACAGGGTTCTAAGATCTTCTAACATGGATTATTATACTCAAGTACAACTCTTTGTGGGTGCTAATTCCCACCAGGGTTTTTACCTATTTTGGTTTTCTCATAACCAAAATTGTGATGTTTTATATTGTGTTATCTTACTTAATATATGCTTAATGATATTCTGTACTTAATTGAAGAAAAGAATTAAAACTAGCTGATAACTAATTCACCCCCCCTCTCAGTTATCCATTGGGACTATTCCAAAAATTGGTATTAGAGCCAAGTGCCTTGGAAATAAATCCTAACAGCTTAAGGTAGATCAAATGGCATACTTTAGGAAAGAGATTCCTAAGTTTGATGGAGATAATTATCTTGACTGGAAGAACAAAATGATAACACATTTTCATTGCGTTGGTTTTGAAATCTATGAGGTTTCTACTCACGCAATTGATGTTCCTACCTTGAAAGACCTTGCAAAAGAACACTCTACTAACAAAACAAGGAAGTATTCACCCAAAATGCAATTGCCAAAGAAGCCCTATTCAGTGCCTTATCTGACAGTGAATTTTTTGAGATCAAGAAGGAAGACAAAGAATATTCAATTTGGAAATACCTAAAAGACATGTTTGAAGGAGACATCCAAGACAAGAATGCATGTAGAAAGACATGGAAGAAAAGATACAACAATTTAGAGATGCTACCTGAAGAAAACATCAGAGCTTACTATCAGAGGATTAATGAAGTAGTCTCACGAATTAGGAACAATGGTGGATAAATTTTAGAGGAAGATATAATGGAAAAACTGATGACTACATTGATACAAAATTATGAAATAAAGATAAACATCTTGGATGAAACCATGCAATTCTCAAAGGACTTCAAAAGAGAATCCTTGATCAGCAAAATATCAACATTTGAGATATCGAGGTTGAAGATAAAACCTAAATTTGAAACAGATTTCAAAACCTCAGTCCATGGTAAGAAATCCTTGAGAATCTCTAGTAATATTGAGAAAGAAGAAGTTGATACACAACTAGAAGAAATAATTGCTATGATTGCTAAGAAAGAAAGGAAAGGTAAAGGAAAATATGAAGGAAAAATACCATTCAAATGTTTTTCATGCAACAAAGTTGGCCACTTTGCATCCAAGTGTTCTACAAGAGTCAAGAAGTTCAGATTAGATTACAAACCCAAATATACTAAGGAATGCTATCATGCTGAAGATGGTGTGACTGATGATGATTCAGGAGAATATGAAATTGGATTCATTGCAATTAAAGATAATGGAAAAATGATTGACAAAATAGAAATTGAAGATGAAAATAAAGCACAAGAATTGGCTTTAGTTTCACAAGCAGACATCAGAACAGACTGGATCATAGACAGTGGGTGTTCACATCACATGATATGAGACAAAGAAATATTTGTACATCTAGATAAGTACAAAGGTGGTATGGTTAGATTTGGAGATAACACTCCCAAACCTATCATAGGAAGATGATCCATCACCTTAGATGGAAAGAACAAGACATATGATGTTTTGTATGTTGATGGTTTACATCATAACTTACTAAGTGTTGGAAAATTGCTTGATAAAGGATACTAGTTGGAATTCAAAAACAACAGGTGCATCATTAATAACAAAGAAGATGACATGATTGCATTAGGTTCAAATACCAAGGGTAATGTTTTTCATCTTAATTCCAAAGTAAGTTGTTTTGTTGCAAAAGTGGATGACAGTTCGTTATGGCACAAAAGACTTTGTCATATCAATTTTGACAACATAGTAAAAATAAGAAATGTAAAGGCAATAAGAGACCTTCCTAGTACTGCAAGACCGGTTGATACTATGTGCAGGGAATGTGTGATGGGAAAGCATGTGAGGACCTTATTCAGAAGAAAACAAACCTCTGTAGAGAACAAATTAGATCTAGTGCATACAGACTTATGTGGACCTACTCAAACTAGATCATACTATGGTGAAAGGTATTTCATTTTGTTTGTTGATGATTTCTCCAGAATGATGTAGGTTGCATTCTTTAAAGACAAATTTGAAGATTTTGAGAAGTTCAAAATATTCAAAGCTAAATTTGAAAATGAGTCTGGATTAAAGATAAAATATCTGAGATCTGATAGAGGAGGAGAATTCACCTCTGACAAGTTTCTTGAGTACTGTGAAGAACATGGGATCAAAGACAACTAAGTGCACCCAAAAACCCTCAACAAAATGGAATTGCAGAAAGAAGAAATAGGATAATACTTGATATAGTGCACACTATCATGATTGAAGGAAAAGTTGCACACACCTATTAGAGAGATGCATTCAATACAACAGTCTATACTATCAACATAATTCAACTAAGACTAGGTACAGACAAAACACCTTATGAACTTTGGTTTGGTAATGTACCTACAGTAAAATACTTTAGAATCTTTGGAAGCAAGTGCTACATCAATAG
The DNA here is from genome assembly GCA_018584345.1 of Thuja plicata. Classification (NCBI taxonomy): domain Eukaryota; kingdom Viridiplantae; phylum Streptophyta; class Pinopsida; order Cupressales; family Cupressaceae; genus Thuja; species Thuja plicata. Next base: position 3,538,636 of record MU227069.1, read on the forward strand.
AGATGATGGTGTTGGTAAATTTGATGCTAGAAGTGATGAAGGTATTTTTATTGGTTACTCTACTAAGAGAAAAGCTTACAGATGTTTTAATTTAAGGTTGAAGAAAATCATTGAAAGTGCACATGTGAAGATTGATGAAAACTTCATGATTCAAGAGAGATATTATGAATATGCACCTATGATTGAAGATGAACCTAGACATATCAATAAAGAAATAGTCATTGAAGAAATGTTTGACTATATTGATGTATCATGCAATAACCCTGAACCAAGTCAAGAAGAATCATAGATTATAGATGAGAGTGTCACACCTAAAATCTCAAAATACACATCTAGATACCATTCAAAAGAAGATATCATTGGAGATCAGAGTAGTAAAGTTTTGACAAGATCCAGAGAAAAAGGTTCAACCGTTGATGAAGAGGTATGTTTACTTTCACAAATTGAACCCTTAAGTGTTGAAGATGCATGTAATGATCCAGATTGGAAAAATGCAATGCAAGAAGAATTAGATCAAATAATTAAGAATGACAAATGGGAATTGGTCCCTAGACCTTGTGACAAAAATGTGATTGGAACTAAGTGGATATTCAGAAAAAAAATGAATGAAGATGGGATAGTGATAATAAAAAAAACAATATTGGTATGTAAAGGATATGCGCAGAGAGAATGAATTGACTATTCTGATACATTTTCCCCTGTGAGAAGACTAGAAGCTATAAAGTTGTTTTTAGCTTATGCAACATTCAAGAAATTCAAAGTATATGAGATGGATGTCAAGTCAACATTTTTGAATGGTGACTTGAAGGAAGAATTTTACATAGAGCAGCCTCAAAGATTCAAACTTTTAGACAAACCAGACATGGTATGCAGACTAAAGAAAGCCCTCTATGGACTTAAAAAGGCCCCAAGAGCATGGTATGAGAGACTTGATGGTTACTTGACAAAGAATGGATTTGAAAAGGGTGCAGCAGATTGCAACTTATTCATTAGAGAGACACTTGAAGGATTATTACTTGTTTCTATCTTCATTGATGACATTTTTTTTGGAGGTAACAACAAGCTTAGTGCAGAATTTGCTAAAGAGATGCAGAGTGAATTTGAAATGAGCATGATTGGACCTATAAAATACTTTTTGGGATTAAATGTAAAGAAGATAGATAGAGGTATATTCATAAATCAGTCTAAATATGTGAAGGAGATATTGAAGACATTCAAAATGAATATTGCAAGCCAGTAAGCACTCCTATGATAACAGGAAGCAAGCTTTCTAAAAATGATGACTCCACAACATTTGACAAAATACTTTATAAGTCCATCATTGGAAAAATCATATATCTCACTCAATCTAGACCATATATTTCTAATGTAGTTGGCATTGTTGGGAGATTTGCAACTGAACCTAAACAAAATCACCTAATGGCGATAAAAAGAATATTCAGATATTTAAAGGGAACTATAGACTATGGTTTATGGCATCCTAATTCAGAAAATGTAGAACTTCATGTGTACAAAGATGCAGATTGGGAAGGTTGCGTTGATGACAGAAAGAGTACCTCAGGAGGAGCACTATTTCTTGGAGACATGTTGGTTGCTTGGACAAGCAAGAAGCAAAACTGTATTTCTCAGTCAACATTAGAAGCTAAGTATGTAGCAGTCGCATTGAATTATTCAACAATGGTTTGGATCAAATAGATGATTAAAGACTTTGGAATTCAGATCAATTATCCTATTGTCATTTATTGTGACAAAACCAACACCATTAATATGTCAATGAACCCTGTGATGCATGCCAAGACAAAACACATAGAAATAAAATATCATTTTATAAGAGAAAAATTTGGAGAAAGAGAAGTGAAGTTGGATTATGTGAACACCAAAGATCAGTTGGCAGACATATTTACAAAACCTTTATCAAAAGATACTTTTGAGTATCTCAGGAAGAAGCTGGGAGTAATTCCCTTTCCTGAGTCTGATTAGAACTCTCAGAAAATGCATCAATCCTTGGTGACTGATGAGTGGTTGAATACTCTACTTCTGGAGTAGTACCTATGCTTATTTTTATTTGGCATCCTTTTCCATTGATGTCAAAGGGGGAGTATATAGTAAGGAGTAGCATATAATTTGGGGGAGTATATAGTCATAAAAATAAAAAAATGTAGTCAAAGGAGATATAGCAGTGAAGAGGAACCTTTGATGACGATATTGAGAAGATTGTAAAAAGAAAGAAGACACTTTTGGATTTATGGTGTTTTTAATCATATGTTTCCATCAATGTCAAAGGGGGAGATTTTTGGAGATTTTCCTTTGTGCAAATATTTGACTGTGTTTGTAATTGATGATAATATATAGTATACAACATTGAACTGTATTCACTTTTCAGTATGGATATGTCTAAAACTTGTGCGGTTGTTTTTATGTTTCACACATAGTTATGATACCATGTTCATACACACAGATTCAGAAGTTTAGTAACAGTTCAGTTATGTTACTCTATTTACCAACCACAGTTTCAGAGGATTGTTTTTAGAAAAGCGATGGTAATTTTATTGATTCTTCAGTTGCGCCTATCTATGGGATATGCGTGTTCAGATTAATGTTTAGTTATGAGTCAAAGATGATTAACCAAAGGCGCTAATTGTGTTTCATCCAAAGTATGACATTTGGGTAATTTTGGTGGAGCCGACTATGTGAAGTGATGTGTCTATTCATTTTGATTTGTGTGGTTCTAATTATGATTGCATGCTTAGTTTAGCCGACAAGAGAAGCATTGAAGGGATTCCTACAACTGACATGATAATATCCTTTGGAGAAGATACATATAGCAGTTCATTTGTGATCACTAAGTGTGAATGAGAAGAAAATAAATAGAAAAGAACAGAGCAGAATGCTAGTTGTTTTGGGACAATAAAGCCATTTCATTCATTAGATAAATATCTATGTGAAGAAATAGAGAGTACATAAAATTCACTAGAACTGATCAAGATAGTAGGTCTACTCAAATAGTTCATTATCAGATATAGTGTATATCTGTATAACTGAAGGTTGCAACCTTCATCATTTTAGTAGTGTGATTTTGGATAGTGAGTCCTCACCCCTAAAAAGGTTATTTGTAAAAGACTCCTAATAGGGTCCGACCCTTAACCATGTCAATTTACTTATTTCATTGTAAAGATCAACTCCTAACAGGGTTGTAAGATCTTCTAACAGGGATTATTATACTCAAGTATAGTTCTTTGTGGGTGCTAATTCCCACCGGGGTTTTTACCTATTTTGGTTTCCCTGTAACCAAAATTGTGGTGTTTTATTTTGTGTTATCTTATTGTGTATATGCTTAATGATATTCTATACTTAATTGGAGAAAATAATTAAAACTAGCTGATAACTGATTTACCCCCCTCTCATTTATCCATTGGGACTATTCTAACACCATTGGATGTAGCTAAATGTGCAATAGGATAAAAAATAACAATTAAATATTTAAGCTCCTACTAAGCTTCATTCCTCTTCAGCTCCAAATGTTGTGTAAACAATGAAAAATAAAAAAATTTAGCTAAAAAATGTCTAACTCCCTTCAAAGTTTCCTTTACCTGATTTACTTGAACTATAAGTTGTCCTTTGTCTGATGTAATGATTTCCATCAACTTCTCAGTCCTCTTTTTCTTATAATACAAATTATCTCTATTCATAGTAGCTTCCTCCAAGCTTGAGAGTTGCCCAGTGATAGCACTAACCAAAGTATCCATTTTTTCAATTGCAAGAGCATTTGAATCATATGAAAATTCAGGTACAAGATCTGATAGAATATATTGAGATGACTATAGTACCTGAGCTTGTTTATTTTCACTTCTTATTTGATCCCTTTTTTCCTTTCAGCTTTAGTATGTCTGATATTATCATTAGTTCACTAGGAATCATATTTGTAACATTAATAGGTCCTTGAATGACCTCATTATCCACTTCCTTAATATCATCTTTAGTCTCTTCCTCAGGAAAAACAATAGTCTTTCTCTTCATCTTGGAAGTGGAACTCTAACCAAGATTCAATTTCCTTTTCACTGAGTGTTCTGCTACATCAACTTCATCTTTCTTTTCAATACCACCAGTCTGTCCAACAGTAGTAGTTGAAATATGTATCTCCACCTCTATAAATTTATCCTTTTGTCCTTCATCTTTACCTTGCCCATCTACAATTTCAACATTATGATCTTGTTGTGGTGTATCAGAAGGGAAATTACCTATAATGTATTCAATTACTTGTTCAGTAGAAACAAGTTCATCTACTGTCACCTCTTCTTGAGTAGAATTTACCGATTCATGTTATTTCAATTTCATCTTCATGATTTAAACTGTATCATCATGGATTGTGTGAGACTCACCCACTAATATTCTACATACTCTACTTCTTGTCTTGAATCTAGGTCTTATTGCCTCAATTACAAGTTTTACATCTTCAATAGGAAATTCAGGCTTTAGTAGGATTAATTCTTGCTCCATCATTTCTTTATCTTGCTTTAGAGCATGCTTCCATCTATCATCAATCTTCTTAAATAATGTTCGAAGTATCATCTTATGTATTTCACTACGTCCTCTAAAAAAATTATGCAAATTGAATACAATAGAATCTTCAATCCTTTGCTTGTCTACATCATCAATTTTTTCATAGCATCAATTTACATCACTTACAATGTCATATTCCCTTATGTTATTATCTATTCTATCAGTATTAAAGATTCTCCTAGTCATAGGTTTAACTGATTTCTCATTTGTCATACAAACTACTTGAGATTTCTTCCCACTAGCCTTGAACTTTTCTTTCTCTTTGTCTGAATTAGTTTTAGATTCTCCTTCTTCTTCAATAGTAGCCTAATTTTTTCTTTTGTTCTTAGATTCTTTGTAGCCATGAGTCATTCCCTTATTTCTCTTGTAAGTCATTTTTTCTACCATAGGTGCCTCTTCTTCTACCTTTACCTTTAGCACTGTGGAACTTCTAGTATCTCTACTCATTGCCTTACCAATTGTAGAAGATACAACCTCTACCTCTTCAATTTCTGCAACAAAAACATAAGTTCCTGATTCTTCAGTCATAAACTTCTTCCTGATCTTATCCATCATATCTTTTGTATTGCCACTCTACTTGGCTAAATCATCAACTTTTTTCCTTACTCTTCTATCACAGGTGCCTTCAACTGTGAGTAAATTTTCAAATAGGTTTATTCATAGGTACCAAAACTAGGAGTACTGAGATCAATCATTTTGGACAATAATTCATCAGCATGAAGTGATATGATATCACCATCAACCTCATAACCCATCGGTAAAGCTCAAGAAGTTCTTGGCTATACTGCCTACATCATGCATGTATCGGATACATTTTCTCTCACGCATAAATTTCTTGAAATATTTGAAATAACCCCACATAGTACTATTAAAGTTATTTCCTAATGTGTATGAGGAAATACTCAATCTATTGGGAGCAAGCTCAAACATGACAATTTTGTGGGTTAGCACATATGATTCATGAAATGGATAAAGAAACCGACAAGATATCACCATAACATTAGATAGAACTAAAACAAGCTATTTGCACCCTATTTTTACTTATTTGATTTGTTCTTTTTGATTAAATGTGCATGTTCTCTCTCAAACACAAATGAGATAAATCCCCAATGCAATGCAAGATTAGAAATCATGAAGCAATTCAATAGCTAGTATGAGGAACTAGTCTTGAATTCTTCAAAAAAAGATGATCTAATCTAGCTATGAAAATGATATGCAAAACATGCAAGATTGAAGCTATGATTTATTATCCATTATCCTAGCATGTGATTTCTAAATGATTTAAACATGAAAAGCATGAAACTAACAAATGAACTCCTAACATTAAAATAGCATGATAACAATGCAATATGGGAGATGAAAATGCAAGAGAACAAGGCCTCTATTTATATATTTTTGGAATAGCAGATGAGGGGTTGAATGAGGTGGAATCTATGTGGCATCCACATAAGAGCCACATAAGGGACACATAAGACTGAAGGGATGGCTAATTTGAAGTCAAATATAGCATTAAATATTGAGTGGCTCGAGAATTCTAAGTGGGGGGACAAAGGAGTAAATAGCCTTAAAGAGGAATGGGTGCCCATTTTGGAGAGAATTCTCACATGTGGATGAGGATTCCATTAGCCTTGAAAAGGTTAGGAATCACCCTTTAAGCATGATCAGAGGACAATTACGTAGGGAAACATGCTTAGGAAATGAGGTGATGGGAGTAGAGTAGAAATAGGGTAGGCTTCTAGATTGGATTAAAAGGTTTCTAGCTAGGGTTTAGATTATAATTCAAATTAGATTTGAATAAATCATAGTTTAGAAAATTAGGGATATGGAGGAATTTTAATAAATATAAATTTATTAAAAAGGGGATTTTGTGAGACAAATATATTTAAATAAAATACATTAGAATAGTATTTAAGCCATTGATAAATACCAACTATGAAACTATTTAATTGATTAAATTAAATAGTTAGATGAAAGAGGGAAATTAATATTAATAATAATATTAATATTTTTGGACGTCTACATTTTGTCCCTCTTTGACGTGGCGTCACAAGTGACATTGCATCAAAGACAAGAAAATAAGTTTCCCTAGAGGAAGAGGGTTTCTAGGAGTTGAGCCAAAGCGATGACGGTATAGGGTTGTGTCCCCTCGAGAAAAGAACACAACAATGTCAGTGTTGTGGGATTTTCTTGAAAAAAGGACACAACGGGTAGGAGGAAGGGTGAGGAGGTAATAAATAGAAGCCTTCTGGAATGCAACTAAGAATGAAAATGTAATGATGAGATTAAATGCAACTAACGAGCCTTGGGGATCCATTTGTGTGAAAAATATGGAGAGCACATCCGATTTTGATATTGCAAAAGGAGGTATGCATTAGGTGTTAGGAAACACAAATGACAAAATTCTTTTGCATGGACTAGATGCTCAAACAAAAGCACACTACAAAAGACACATGTATCAGTAGCCACCAGTCACAATGCACCAAGATATAGCAGATCAAGGTAGTGGTGAGTAGGTTGAAACTGACACAAAAAGATAAAATCACTAAAGAAGGCCTCATGACCAAGTAGTCATTTAGTCCAAAGTTCTTTCCATGAGAAGGATTGTTGTGATGAAGGATTTGATAAGCCAACACTGGAAGGATGCATCCTGATGGAGAAGGAATTGATGGTAAAAGATATTCACTGGCAAAAGCTGTGAACATAATGAGAAACAATGATAGTCGGTTGCAAAAATGATTTGTTGAAAAATATGATTGCAGTCGCAGGAGTCAAAACATCGCTGAAAAGGGAAAAATAGAACGATGCGGAAAGAAACAAGGGTTTATTGCAAGATTTTTGAGGATATTTGATTTTTTTGAAGCTGTGCAATTTTCTAAATTTTTTTTGGATGTTTTGCAATTTTAAATGTTTTTGGATTTTCTGCGCATTTTAGTTCTACAACGGGAGTAATTATACAAAAATATACAGGGGGAAGGAAATGGAGTAGGAAATTTTTGGGGAAAATGGGGGGCTATAAGAGGGGCTAGGGTGCCTAAAGAAGGTCATTTGTGAATAGGGTTTAGGTGAAAAGAGAGCTTTGGAGAGAAATCATGGCTAACAAGAGGATGTTGGGGTAGTTGGGAGAGCGCGTTCGTACACACAGGAGACCTGCGGAGTGACCATTACCGGTGAGTAACTCAACTGATACCTTGTTGTTACTTTTGTGAAAGTTTTTTAATGATTACTAGGTGGGTAGGGGAAACTTAATACAGGTAGAAAGAATTTTAGACCGGAGACGTCGGTTCCTGAACCGGCGTCTGTGAAGACACCAATCGCCGCATCGATGTCTTCGCAGACGCTGATCCCCGAACCTATGTATCAAAAGGCGTTGATGCTGAACCAGTGTCTTTGAAGATGTCAAACCTGGATCTGCATCTTTGAAGAAGGTAGTCTAGGGGTGAAATAGGTGGAGACAGTGGTGTAAGAACCAATATTTTTGGCTGAACCAGCCTCTGTGCCAAAAGGGGTAGACGCTGAGGGGGAGGGAAATGGAGGGATCCAACGGGGGCCGGGGATGGGTCAAAAAAGGACCTAGGGACAAGATTCCCTATTTTGGGAGGGGTTAGGCTAGGAATAGAAGAAATATGGGTTGACATGGTGGATTTTGGATTTTGCAGGAGCAGTTCCCACCATTGGGATCTCCGAAGCACTGGCTACCGACGATAGAGCTGGAGGCCCAGCTAACAAATGTGGATTGGGGATTGTTAACAATGGTGGAATTGGACTATGTGACCCATTGGCCTAGGCTATGGGTGCACAATGGGATGATGACCTCTTTGATCGAGTGGTGACACAATGATACTACCACATTCCATCTCCCGACTGGAGAGGCCACTATCACTCTCGAGGATGTGTGGCAGATTCTACAGATACCAACCTAAGGGTTGGTACCATAGTATAGGTTAGAGGACACTGATCATTAAATGGAGATTTCCTTTAGGAGATCGATTAGGAGGACCCTGACATATAGGACCTGGATGCCCTAACAGCCAGCGATTGACAGGAGATTGAGACATATAACCCTATTCTTGGCTGGATTGATTGGTGGACGGATGTTGGTAGACCTGGACATACATGGATTTGGTATGGGGTGGTTGCGGGTATTAGCAGGGATGCTCAAGGAGGGGATGACCTACTGCTAGGGGTATGTCATCCTAGGACAATTATATCATGATCTGCACATGGTTGTATACCGCAGGGTATGCAACATGGGGACTGGGGTGACTTTGTTATTAGTATGGGCATGGGAGCACATTGCAGTGTTCTATCTTATGGGGGTATTGGAGATGTGGAAGCCAGGAGAGATATATGCATGTAGATATAGGCTGCCCTTGAGATATACTTTTGTTGGCCAGACAGGATACTGGTGGCGACTACTAGATGAGGTTTAGGTTTTCTACTGGACCCCATACAGAATTTGCGAGCCGTGGGGAGCCATGGACTGGCAGGTGGGAGTCGAGGATGGTTTTGAGGACTTATTATATCTTTCTTATGTACAGACTAATTTCTTTCTACTAGGGAAGAGGATCCACTAGATAGAGAGATACAGGCCATCCAGGGTCATGGGATAGTTTGGACTGCAGCAGGGGGTGGTGGTAGAGGATGATTTACATCCTCATGTCACCAGGGAGGTGGGCATGTGGGAGAGATACTTAGATTCTCTCACAGTGATGGTAGACTAGAGGACCATGGTGAGGATAGACTTCATGGCTAGGCTAGATGTCATTGACGCAGGTATGACTGTAGAGTATCCAACATAGTGGGCCGCGCACACACCCTTACGGCTGACAGACCTAGTTTAGGTAGCGGGCCATGAATAGCTGATAGGAGACATGGAGGTTCATGATGGGAAAACTGTAGGAGATGCCCCTGAGACCTCAACAATAGGAAAAAGGAGGAGGCCACAATGGAGACAGGTCCGACAATGGACTGATGCATAGGTAGAGGGAGGACAGGGTCAAGGGCCACAGGGGCCACTAGGGGATGGGCATGATCAAGAACCTTAGGTGCCTATTCAGGGATAGGTACAGGCACCTGAGGTGCCAACACAGGCATAGGTACCTCATGGACTGTAGGGGCCACCAGCAGGATATGTGGTATAGGACACACATGACACTATCATCGCAGAGTGAGAAAGTTTATAGACCGAGTGTGTGAGAATAGGGGGGCTGCTGGGGATGACAAAGGTATATGAGGCCAGCTTATAGACTGAGATGACCCAGGTATAGGGTTTACTAGTAGCAAAGATAGCATGGGTGGACAGGCCCGAGGGTGCACTTGACACCCTGTTAGGGATTTTTCTTCTATGAACCACAGTGATTGAAATAACTACTTGAACACCATGCCTTCTAATACTGATTCAGAGACAAGAAAAGCCTAATTGCTAAGGACTGGATAAGATCCTTCTTCATTTTTGAGCTCCACATATACTCAGGCAGGTTTTACCTTTTATGATTGCTGTTTACATAGTATGTTATAGTGTGGACACTGATTTGCTATGTACCTTTGTTAAACCAACTGATAAATCACCTTGCAAATGACCAAGCATAACCAGATGCAAGATTTAGCCATACAAACTTATGGTCTTAAATATAGAAAAAACCAGTGATACAAGGATTTTCATCCTTCTTCCTTTTATAGTAGGAGGGATAACCTAATGATTCACTCTCCAAGGAATCACTAAAATGGACACTTTCCTGCTGACATAGGTCCTTACTGAGTTTAGCTCATTTGTTCTTAGTAACAAAAGTATTTTGATTAAATGATTTTTGATATTGGATGAGGAACAGACTGCAAACTATACTCTAGACCAGTGCCTATCCCTTGGGCAAAGAGTCAATGAAAACACGAATCAACAAATATAAAGTAACAGAGATACTGTAGAGTGCCTTACAAACTATATGCGGATGAGATAGAGTCCCTTAAAAACTATCCTCTCATATACATACATCTGCATCAAATCCTTATCAGAATGTTTTTCTCTCTGAAATCATCTATGAAACTTAGTCCTCTCCTTGAAAGGAACTCATAAATAATTAAACAAACTACCTTG
>MU227069.1:3571377-3590586 GCA_018584345.1 Thuja plicata
ATAGACTTTCAAAAGCTCAAAGTGGGTCACTTAGTAATTCTAAATTTGAAAACACAGGAAATCAGATTTAATCACTATCAGAATGGTTCTTGAAAACTTGTCATCTGATTTCATAAAGATCTGCAGACTAGAAAATATGGAGTGTGTGACCACTGGAACACAGTACAAAAGGAATTTTCTCAATTGGGTGAATTGATCAAAATTTATAACATGTCAAACTGGGCTATTCAGATTTCTAGACAGGACAAAAATGCAGACAATTCTGAGCAACCAACTTTGGGAAGTATGAAAACTTATCAAACGGATTCGGAATGATCTGAGATCTGAAACATAAGTTCTCTGATATGCATGGAACACATTCCCAAAGTGGAAAACTATGAAACTCAACAGGGTGTAAGATACTCAGCAGCAAAGTAGGCTCCGGACAGCAAATTGACAATTAAGCAACATGCAGATTTAGGTGACCCCCTCAAAATGACTACTCCATAAACATGTCAAAACTGAAATTCAGGAGCTGGGACCCACTGCATATATCAAATGGAAGGCATTAAAGCCTCTCCCAAATTTTTATCTCATGAAAATCATCCGGGCACCTTTTTCAATTAGTCCAACTAAGCCTTCTCACACAAAATTTCAAGGATATTCACTTTGCTCAACTGAAGATCCACACATAGTCACTCCAAATTTGTTCCAAATTTAGGAGTACCAACACACCCTACAAGGCAGGGTTGACTCGGGAGAGTTTTCTATGGTGGATCTGAGCCAAGATGCGGCTGAGCTACGGGCCGAGATATGGACACTAACAGATCAGTTGGGTACCCTTACTGAGCAGATGGATCAAGCTACAGAGAAGATCATAGAATTGACCTTAGAGAGGGATGCATCACAGAGGTGGGCTGAGGCCTACATGATAGAGCGAGACATCGCTAGATAGGTGGCCAGTTTAGGTGGGGCAGGATAGGTGGTAGAAGAGGCTTTTGTAGCTCACAGAGATGCAGCCAGGACAGGTTGATAGGCAGCCCACTATCAGGCATTGTACTACCAATTAGTTCCTAAGGGCCAGAGACAGGTGTATTCAGGGAGGTCTCAATCACAGACCACAGGTCTAACTTCTACATCTTAGGGGTAGTGGGGATGCCACCATGGGCACAACCAGGAGGAGGATCACAGCCACCAGCATGATTCATTCATATTATTTTTGTGACACACAGTTTTGTATTTTGAGATGTACATGTATATCAACACCTAGGTGCATGACTAAGTATTTATTGATAGACACTGTACTCATGAGTATATATATATGATGATCTATTGATGACTCTTATGGCTCTATATGATGTATGATTCTCATGCGTTGATTTATATGATACTATGGTGCATATGCTTTTATGAGTACTGACATTGATGCTTGTAGGATGTGATATTTTATGATTATGTACATATAGGATGAGATGTTTATATGGATGCACCTAGATGTATGCTTATGCATGTGATGCATATTTGTATAATGCAATGGATGGATTTAATGTGTAGATGAATATGTTTATGATGCAATGTATGTAAATGCAATGATCCTAATGAAAATGTAGGGATGATATGAAAATGTAGGTATGAAGCTGATGCAATGGATACAATGGGACTCACAATTTTGGTGTGTGTCACACTCAACTAATGAACCAGTTAGGAAGACTATGAAGGACCAGGCATGGATGGTGATCATGATGGCAACTTAAAGTGTTAGCGCAATGGTGAGAGGACTGGACACATCATGAATATACAAGGACCAAATTGAATGATTAATTACAAGCGATTAATTAAAAGCAATTATGTACAAAAATTTTCTGCCAAGACTTGATTGGATCTTGTTGTTTGATGCCTGCGATAGTGTTGGAACACCTAGGTAATACGGGAAAATGCTAAGGTATTGCGAAGATGTGATGGTGAAGATGGATGGGAATGAGATTTTGATAGATAATGGAATGGTCCACTATGTGTGACGTCTATTGCCAGGTTTTCATCACCCATACCTATCCAAGGTGCTTGATTGCAAAGTTTCCACCATTAGACAAAATATTTTTCTTTTCTCTTCTTTTTCATTTTTTTTTTTTGATGTTTTTTTGATTTTTTGGATGTTTTTGATGTTTTCCAAGCACCTGTTTGCTAGGTTTTTTCTGAGACAACCATTTTTCAGCTTCATTTTCTTCTTTTTTGAGATTTTTTTAGGACTCTTTTGCATTGTTTTTGTGCTTTCTTCAGGAATTTTTATACTTTTTATGGATTTTCTCAGATAAATGGAATGCACAACCAGCCATTAAGCATAGAAGCGCCTGAGATGAGTAATGTTGATAGGATTATTTAATGGTTCTCCTTCAGGAGTGGAGAGTTGATATTCCCCAGAACTGAAGCATGCAGTGAAAACATAGGGACCTTGCTAGGTGACTTCAAACTTACCTTTCTATTCTTGATCAGTACCCACTTTTTGATTTTCATTTAGCACAAGGTCCCCCACCTGGAACTAGAATGGGTGGACCTTCTTGTTATAGTTCCATTTGAGTCTATTTTGATAGACAATCCGGTGATCATAGGCTTGTTGGTGCTTTTCATCTAGTAGATCAAGCTGTGTGAGTTGTGTTACCCGGTAATTATCATCATCAACCAAGCCTCTTAGTGATACTCAGAGGGATGGTAGTTTGATCTCAATTGGTAAGAAAAATTTAGCACCATAGAATAGGGAAAATGGAGTAGTGCCTATAGGAGTATGGTAGGAAGTGTGATATGCCTAAAGAGCGGGGTTGATCTAGAGATGCCAGTCATGACCAGCATCATTGACAAATTTCTTGAGGATTTTGAGAAGGGTCTTATTGGTTGCCTCAGCTTGGTCATTACCTTGAGGGAAATATGGACTAGAGAAATGGTGATGGATATGGAGGCAAGCACATAGATCACTAACGTGTTGATTTTCAAATGGTGTTCTATGATCTGTGAAGATAGTGGAGGGTATGTCAAAGTGATAGACAATGTGGTAGAGGATGAATTTTAAGATCTAGACACCTACAGTGAGGGTGAGTGGAATTTCTTTGACCCACTTTGTAAAGTAATCCATTGTTGTGATTATGTATTTGTGGCCTTCAGAAGAAAGGGGAGTAATCTTACCAACAAGGTCAAAACCCCAACAAGAGAAGGGCCAAGGAGGCACAATAGGTCTGAGGTCCTATGTAGGAACATGGATATGATTAGCATGCTGTTGGCAAGGTAGACACTTCTTGACGAACTCACAAGCATCATGTTCCATTGCAGGCCAATAGTATCCTATTCGTAAAAGTTGTTTAGCTAGGACCATGCCACTCGTGTGGGCACCACAGATTCTAGCATGTAAACATCTAGAGAGCACATTGTGATAGCCTCAACGATAAAGGGTGTTGGCTACGAGGGTGTAGTGGGAAGCTCTGTGAATAATTTTTTGGCATTGGCTTGAGGTGAGATGAGGGGATATGATACCATTTTGTAAATAAGCCTAAATATTGTGGTACCATGGGGACTAGGGACCAACCAAGGCACATACATAATTTGATTCATCATTCTCATAAGCGGGAGCATGAAGTTGGTCAACTAAGAATTCATATTTCATAGACTCATGAATAATATCTAAAAGGGAGCCAATCGTGGCCATTGCATCAACAACCTTGTTCTAAAAGTGTGGTACTTGTGTTATCTGCAAGTGGAGGAAATTTTCTTTCATCTTGTCAACCATCTGCTTATATGGCATCAATTTGTCGTCTTTGGTTTGATACTCATCTAGGACCTGTTTGATGATGAGTTGGGAATCACCAAAGACATGTATATCTATAATGTTCCATTCTATAGCCATGCGGAGCCCTGCGATTAGTGCCTCGTATTCTACAATGTTGTTTGTATAGGGAAATCCCAATTTGAATGACATAGGGATGTAGTCACCTTGAGGTGTGACAAAAATTATTCCTTCTCCTGCACCATGAGCTGTGTAGGATCCATCAAAGTAGAGTTTCCAAGTAGGTTTTTCTTCTATCATGTACAAATGCTCACCAGAAATTTTGTGACCAAAGGATATACGTCCACCAATGGTGCTTCAACTAGTTGATCTGCAATGACCTACCCTTTAATGGCTTTTCTGTCTACATATTGAATATCAAACTCGCTTAACAGCATAACCCACTTTTCCATTCATCCTGTGAGAGTAGTCTTGGAGAGTAGGTACTTGAGAGGGTCCACTTTTGAAATGAGCTTGGTTGTATGACTAAGCATATAGTGCTGAAGTTTTTGAGTAGCAAAGACCACTGCCAGACATGCTTTTTCCATAAGGGAATAATTGAGCTCATAAACCACTATGGTTTGACTGATGTAATAAATGGCTCTTTCTTTACCTTCATCATCCAACTAAGCAAGGAGTGCCCCCAGGGCTGTTGTAGAAGCAAAAATATATAGGATGAGTGGTCAGACGGGTACAAGTGGTACCAAGATGGGTGGATTAGCCAAGTATTCTTTGATCTTGTCAAAACTCTTCTAACACTGAGGATCCCATTTGAAAGTGTTATCTTTTTGCAGGAGATGAGTAAATGGTTGACACTTGTCTACTAACTGAGAGATAAAATAGTACATATATTGTAGCTCTCCTTGGAGGCTACATAGTTGTCAGAGTGTTTTTGGTGGAGGCATTTCTATGATAGCTTGCACCTTCTTTGGATCTATTTCAATGCCTCCTCTAGATATGATGAACCCAAGGAGTTTGTCTGTTGTGACCCCTAAGACACATTTTTTTGGGTTGAGAATTAGGCAGTAGTGTCTAATCTTGTCAAAGACGCATTCCAAAATATCTAGGTGATCTTTCATTTTTACTGATTTTTCCAAGATATCATCGAGATAGTCTTCAAGAATCTTATGAATCATGTCATGAAAAATGACAATCATGGCTCTCTGATAGGTTTCCCCAGCATTCTTCAAACCAAATGGCATCATATTATAGCAGAAGGTGCCTCAGGGGGCTGTGAATGTTGTCTTGTGCTGATCTTCTTCTGCAATAAAGATCTAATTATATCAAAAAAATCCATCCATGAGGGACAACATCTCATGTCCTGCTGTGAGATCTACTATCATGTCTATGTTTGGTAGTGGGAAATCATCCTTGGGACATGCCTTGTTGAGATCTCGGAAGTCTGTACATATCCTGATTGATTTGTTAGGTTTAGACACTGACACCATGTTAGAAATCTAGTCGGAGTAGTCAATGATGCGAATGATCTTGGCTTGGAGTAACTTTTCTAGCTCTGCTTTGACAAGTAGTGCCACTTTAGGGTGCATCTTTCTGAGATTTTTTTTGACAGGTTTGATGTTTGGGTCCACTGCAAGATGGTGAACCACTAAGTTGGGCTCTAGTCCCAGCATGTGGGAGTAAGATCATGCAAAATTATTTATGGATTCCTTCAAGAGAGTGACAAGATCTATTTCTTCTTCTTTAGTCAAAGATGATGCTATGTATGTGATGGCAGGATTCTCTTCGGTGCCCAGGTTGACAAGTTTTGTTTCTTCGATGAGAATTGATGACTGTTCAGGCCTGTAATCATGGATTAGAGGAAGAGGAGGATCTTCATCTTCTGGCGCCTGAGGGAGGTTTTTTCTAGAGGATACACCCTTTATTTTTAATATTTTGTGATTAGATAGTTCCCCAGAGGGGTTTTAGCTCTGGGATCAATTTTTTTATTTTTTTATTTTTGTTTCTTCTTCATTTTTGTAGCTAAAGTTCTCCTCTTCGCCGAAGTATGCTTTTGGATCCAGATTGTACACATGTGTTGAATCCTGTCCCCAGTCATTGCTCAATTCAATTTCTCCCATGAATTTGAGGAGCACGTCCTCACTTTGGAACTCGTCAATGTGTACGACACTTGGTTGGTCCCAGTCTATGAGTTTAGGATGGTGGAGGGGAAGGTCAATGAAAAGAATGGAAAGTTGGTGTAGAATAGAATTGCCTAGGAAGGTTTCATGGTCAAAGACATCATCATAGGCTCTCACAAATTTCTCTTCTGGGACATTTTTGATGTTAGCAATTTCACCTAGGGAAGCATACAAGGCATAGATGTTCTTGTTGGTGCCCGCATTTGTGTCTGAATCTATGCCATAACCTAGGTACTTTTCTCGTCGGGTAGGTGCAATAGGATCTTTCATTCCTTTCTCTTCATAAACAAGGCCACCTCCATGGTAGTTCCATTTTTCTGTCACAAGCTTATGAGTTGAAGGTTACTTATCTTTAAATTAATTGAGGCAACTTGTGTCCTTGGGTGGTGGATCTTTATAGAGCCATTGGTTGATGTTTGGTGTCATTTCCTGGCTATTCAAAGTACCATTTGAGATAAAAGTGGTAGGACCCAATTGTAGTGGCTTGGTTGTTTTCGGTTATTTCTTTCTTGGATTAGGTTGGAAACCTTGAGTGTGTGGATCAATTGGCAGTGCTCCAACTGTGAAGGAATCATATAAGATGTACTTGCTAGAACCTTTGTTGTTGATCTTGACCGTGGATATGGTGGAAGAGAGAATTTTTTCTAGGTCTGAATGGGTTCAAGATGAACTATGACAGAGGTGCCAATGTTGATCCCAGGATAGTGATTTGAATATGGGAAGGAGGTTTCCAATGCATTGCAGTATGCGAAGGGCTTGGGATCTGCGTGAATGGTGATCTAAGTGCTGTTATATGGAAATTTGATGCACTGATGGTAGGTGGAGGGGATGGCTTGCATAGAATGAACCCATGGGCATCGAAGGAGGATGTTGAAGGGAAGGTCAAGATCAACAACATGATATACTATATCCTAGATAACAGGGCCCACTTTGATGGGTAATGATATGGTTCCTTCAGAAGTACATTCTAAATTGTCATATGCTTTGATTGTTATGATTTCATTTATTATATTAGCTTTAGTGTAGCCCAACTATTTTATGAATTTTAGAGTCACAGATTTAGGGCTGAATCATTATCTATCATGACCTACTTGATGTCAAAATATTTAACCATGACAATGATACAGAGTGGGAGATTATGATCAGGTTATTTTGAGGGTACGTATGTTGGTTTAAAGGAAACCCTAGAAGATGCAGACAACTGGCCGACAAGGTTCTAGAATTTAGTGAGGTTGATGTCACTGGGAATATGAGATTCTTGCAAGGCTTTATTGAGGATCACTTGATCAGTGGGTGAGGTGCGGAGGAGATCCAAGATGGAAATTTGGGCAGGAGTATTCCCTATGTGTTCCAAAATGTTTTACTGGGTACCAATAGATGGAATGGGACTTGCACCTACAACTATTATTCGGCCTTGATGAGTGGTGACTGTGCATTGGTTATCGACACCCTTGACATGGATAACATTGATTGAGGACTGGACTTGGGATATGTAGCCGATGAGATTATCATAGTTGATATATGCATTTGTATAATCTTTTCTATCGGCATTTTCTCCTTTCTTACCGTTCCCTTGGTCGGAGGATTGAGTGGGATTGCCTGGGCCTTTACCTGAGGTGTGTTTAGGAAATGCATTTTGATAGATTTTAAGGCATGTGTTTGGTGATGGTTGGGTAGGAGAGTCCAGTTCAATCTCTTTGCGGTTAATGAGATCTTGGATGTAATGTTTTAGCTTCATGCATTTGAGGGTCGTGTATCCCTTAACACAATGGTAATCATAGTACTCGTCTTTATACCAGGCAAGCTTAGGTGTTGAGTCATCAAATGGCTGTGTTTTTGGGTACACGACTTGGTTGGCTTGAACCATTCTATGGAAGATGACATCTATGGGTTCACCCAAGGGGGTAAACATGCATTGTGGTGCATTCTGAGCGTGAGGCATTTGTTGTCCATGTGGGACCGATATAGCATTTTTCTAGTTCATAGGACCTTGGTAGTTGGGTTGATATGATGTCCCCGGAGGGGGATAGATAGTTGCACCTTGAGGGTGTATGTTTTGCTGGTATGTTGGTTAGGGATACATAGGAGTAGGCTATTGATATAGGGGAGGAGGTTGAGGATATACTGGCGGTGTTTGCTGATAAGTTTGGGTAGGCACATTGGCACCAGCTACCAAGACTTGAACATGTTTGGTGTTAGTAGCTCTGTCAGTTACTGTGTTCTTGTTCTTGTTCTAGTACTGTGATCGATCATTATTATGGTTGTCAGGTTGGGATTCCTTGTAGTGCTTGATGGCACCATCTTCTATGAGACCTCATTAAAGATCCATGCCTTTGATCCTGATGTCTTGATAAGTTTGTATGAAATTCATGCGCATGTAATAGGAAAGCTTAGGGTGGAGGTTGTTAATGAAGATTTTGATAAGATATTTCTTAGGGGGTTGATAGGAAAACCTTATAGTAAGCCCTTACTAGTGCTGAAGGTAATCAACTAGGCTCTCTCCTGACTTTTGTTTGGAATTGCATAGGTCAAGGAGTGAGAGTTCATTTTTGACATTATGTGCATATTGGGCCACAAACTTTTCAGATAGTTCAACGAAATTAGAGACTATGCCATAGGGTATTTTGTAGAACCACTCAAGATAAGTTCCTCCTAAGCTCTTGGGGAATAGTCTCATGAGGAAATTATCGCTATAAGACACTTCTTGACATGCCATGGAGAATTCTTTCACGTGGCTTATAGGATCTCCCTTCCCTCGATATTTATCAAATTTGGGTGTCTCAAAGTGCTTGGGGAAGGGTATTGTAGTGATAGATCGATCAAACGGGTAAGGACACACCTCTTCAAACTTGAATTTTTTAGCCTCCATCCCTGCCTTTATCTCTTTGAGAGTGTTCTTTATTTCCTCCCATTCATGATTGATTTGTGGGGGAGGATTATTGGCTGTGATTGCATTGGTTCCCCGAATCTGATATGGATCAAATGGAAAATATGGGGGATTCTGTGGGGGATATTGTGGTGTTTGATATGAAGGTTGTTGGTCAGTGTATATGGGCTATTGTGGTGGAAGCTGCAGCTAAGGGGAATATTGCACTGGAGGAGGTGGCAGTGCTTAATAGGGTTGTTAGAACTGATGGAAGTATGCTTGTATTTTCTGAGGTGTTGGATAAGTGGGCTGAGCCTATTGCACACCTACATAGGATGGAGGATAGGTATTCTATGGTGGAATTCCCATAGTGGCCGTAGTGAGGTAAATGGTGTTACAAGGAAAATTGAATCGTTGTTGTGGTGGAATGGTTTGTGATACAAAAGAAGATGGCATGGCTAGGTAGTTGACAGAATGAGTTTGCTGTTGTTGCATGGGTTGGATGAAAGGATTAGCAAACCGTTGTAGTGGTTTTGCCATGAAGCGATTTTCCCCTACATTTGTGGTTGCGGTTGTTGTGTGGTTTTTATGATGGGGTGTGTACCAATGAAGGGGTTGATTTGTGCTTGGGATGTGAATGGGTTGGCAGTTTGCTGCTGTGATTGTTGGTGTTGGGATGGTTGTTGGATGGATTGTTGTTGTTGGATAGGTTGCTACTATTGGATAGGTTGCTGCTAGATGGGTTGTTTCTATAGGATAGGTTTCTATTGGATAGGCTATTGTTGCTATTGGATAGACTATTGTTGCTGTTGGATGGGCTGCTATTTATGTTGGATGGGAATTTGGGGTATGAAAAAGGGATTGGTAGATGGTTTTTGCATGGGAGGATTCAGATTGGTTTTCATTTGTGGCAAAAATGCTAGCATACATTGTGATTACATTGCTAGTGGAGAGGGGAAAGTGGAACCTTGTGTAAATAAGGGTTAGTTATAGGCATTGGTAGATGGCATGCCTATGGTTAAGAAAGGTAGAATAGGCATGGAGACTTGGGTGCTTTGATGCTGTGAACTGGTTGTTGCACTTTGAATGGGATGAGTAGGGATGGGTGGAATGGTGGTTTGCTGCGTGCTGATTGGTGGTGGTGGAAATTATGCTATGAATGTTGGGAATGTTTGTAAAAGTGGAGAAACTGTGAACTAAGGAGGTGCTTACGTAGCGATAGGGGGTATTGCTTGTGCTGCTGATGTAGGATCAAGAGGCGGGGCTCCTGAGGTAGATGAAGATGTCATGTGCATGATGGAGGGTGGGATGGAAGGTTGGACTAATTGTGCGATAAGAGTTCCCACCTGTAGGGCTCACTGAAGTGGATCAAAGACTTCATTTCTAGTGGGATGAGGATGTTCCCCTAGAATTGTCATAGGTCATGTGACAAGAATGGGTATAATCCAAGGTCGGAGTTGAAGTCCTTGTTGCTGAATGTCCAAGAGTACCTGGTTTTTTTTATGTTCACTCATGGCGTTCACCATGTCAACATGTCCTAGATGATTTATAAATTTTTATATGGTACTCATGGTGGGAATCTCATTAGTATCTACCCAAATATGCTCAATTTGTTCATTGGGCTAAGGTGCATAGGTAACCATGGCATTAGTGTTGTTAATTGTAGGATTAGATGAACTAGTGACGAGATTAGGGTCCATGTTCTTCCTCTTTTTAGTGGCTTATGTAATAGGTGGCATGAAATGACTACCTTAAGGGGATATGATATGCAATATGTAAAGCAAGGATGTGCTTAGGAAACTAAGAATGATGGCGCTAGGACTAGGATGCATCTAGGATGATGAATATGCTCCTACAGATTAAGGATGACTTGATGTATGCAAGGATTAAGGGTTTCTTTCCCTAGTGTAAGATCAAGTGGATGTGATTGTCTACCTAAGATATACTTGTGGTCTTCGGCTGATGGGATTCTCTGTCAATGCAAACCAACCTTTTGATCAAGGTGATGAGGTTGCAAAGGCAAAGGGGATTATCCTAAACAATTCTTAGTTTAAGGACAATGTTTGATTACTATATAGGTTCTAAGAAAATCAAAAGGGGATTCAATACCAAGTGAAGGATGTGATTAAGATTTCTATGGATGATGGTTTGGATGATGCTAGGTTGACTAGGATTGGATTGGATTTGCTGGATTATGCTAGGATGAGTGTGTGATGTGTTTCTAAAGATGACAACCTAATGGAGGTCCTAGAAATGCAAGCTAAGTGAGATTAAGAAGAGTGAAGAGTGTGTGTTTTTGGCGGTAGACCAACTAGTCATATTGTTCAAATCCGATGAAAGGAGTGTTTAGATGATATTTTCTCATGAAGTGAGAAACCTTGTTGTTCTATATCACTTTGTTGAATTTTCTCATTTATGAGTTTCTTTCTTGATGGAATCAACTATGTGTTGGTACTTGGTAGCCTCTTGGGTTGTATTCTTTTGTTCTCTGTATACGGGAGACAATGGAGTTTTCACCTTCTTGTGCTTCTTGGAGTCGGTCATGTCCTATAGCAAAAGGTTTTTGATTTTGAATGAGCAATTGGAGTTCTTAGGACATATCTCATCAAAGGTCAAAGTTTGAAGGTGTTGGAAAATTTTGAAGCTCACGACAAAAGGACGTTGTTTGATGATCTAGCAAAAGCTTGATTTCTTTCTAATTTTCAATAGGTTTGTTCCATGGCAAGAACCAATTTCAACACAATCAAATAAGAAAATAACATGCATAGGTCTGAAAACAATCCGACAAGGGACAAAGCAACTTGAAGGATACAAGTAAGTGACAAATTTCATTTGTTGGGTATTCCGTTTGTGTTTTGGATTTGTCAATCTTTTTCAAAAAATTCAAGCACAATTCTACCTAAGGAGTTGGCTTCGCATGAAATATTATAGGCCCATTGCTTGGTAGCCCTTCAGCTCAGACAACAGTGTCACCCCCAAAAGGGCACCCATATTTTTTCCTTTTTACAAGTATTATTGTTGTGCTACAAAGATCTCTTTCACAACACAATACCTTGGGACACATATGATGGGGATCTCGGGGAGATATTCTTCCATCCCCTCGCACTATAATAAATCATTGTTCAGAGGTGAATCGGGTAGCTTCTATGCTTAGATTTTTTAGTAAGTGTCTTCGTTCGATTGTATCCTCTATGTTCATGTGAGAATGATTAAGGCGTATAGCCCCATAGAGCATCTTGACAAAAGTGGTCACGTAAATGTGATTGAGATCGCAAGGCCACACTTAAGTTAGATGAGAGTCAAGTATAAGCTCAAATGTCAATCGAATCCTGAGGCTTTAACCCCAAGGAGTAAATTTGATCAATGTGAGTTAGAGTGGTGTGGATTACACCTCATTCTCATGTGGGTCATTCCCGGGAGATTTTTCCCTCAACCGACATGCCCATCTAAAGGATTAACTTACTAAAGTAAATTGGATTGGCGATTAAAAGGAGTCTAGATTTATGATTTTCCCACAAGGGGAAAAGAGCATACTCTCCTATCCTGTATCATTTTATCCATAGACACGCAAGACAAGTTTGTTCATTCCGAAAGATTTAATTGTTTAACACAAAGAAAATGCATCTAGGTTTTTTATCTTCCCAAAGGGGGAAGAGATCATAATCCCCTAACACTTTCTTTGAATTAGACAATAAAATCTTCCTAATTATGCTAGGTGCCTAAGAAAATTATTACAAACATGATCGTTTGGTTGATGCTGATTTCAAGGCAACCTCCAAGAAAAATAGGAGTAATTTTTGAATTGACTTCTTTGACTAAGGATGCTACAAGACAACCGATTAGTAGTTTTCAAAACCTTAACCTTTGACAAGCGTTATCACAAAATGCCTCAAAAGTTGTTAGCAAAATGATGAAAAAAGTTATGTCAGAGCGCAAATGCCAATTTAGGGTGCAGACAATGGTTCAGTGTTTTAGCTCAAAAAAGATAGAATGTAGGAAAATAAACCAAAAAAACATAGAAAGTCAAAAAATTGTTATACCAGTCAGAGACGCCGATTCATGAAACGTAGACGCTGAGCGATGATGTTTCTAAACTATCATTTGCGTAGACACTGAAACTCAAACTGACATTTTCACAGACGCTGCTGTATCTGCAACTTCACAAAACACAACAAACAGAAAAAAGTGTTATTGTTCCTTCTTTCTTAGTCTTTAATTTGATCAAATTTAGACATTTGCGATTATCAAACATTTAAAAGCTAGTGTTCTGTTAGAAGTTATCAAGATTCATTCCCTTAGTAAAAATTTGAATTTATAACTATTTGTAAAATTGATCTCTTCTAAAAATAGAATGCTGAAATATCAAAAAGTAGTGGGAAATACAGTAAATCTTGAAAAAATGAAATATTATGTTTGGAAAGTCTCAAATTAATAGTTCCAGGTGGAGATGCTAATGCAGGTTGCATAAACTGGTTTAGCGCAGACGCTGAATGATAGTTTAGATAGAACTGACGGTTGTGTAGATGCCTTTGCGTAAAACACAGACGCTGATCCGTGTGTTTGGCAAAATTGAAAGAAGAAGACAAGACAAATATGGGGATTTTAGGGACGTGGGTCCTACCAGGCATGCCAGAATGTGTATGAGGAAATATTCAATCTGTTGGGAGAAAGCTCAAACATGAAAAGTTAGTGGTTTAGCACATATGATTCATGAAATGGACAAAGAAACCAACAAGATATCACCATAACATCAGATTGAACTAAAAAAAGCTATTTGAACCCTATTTTTACTTGTTTGATTTGTTCTTTTTGATTAAATGTGCATGTTATCTCTCAAACAAAAATGAGATAAATCCCCAATCAATGCAAGATTAGAAATGATGAAGCAATTCAAAAGCTAGTATGATGAACTAGTCTTAAATTCTTTAAAAAAAGATGATCTAATATAGCTATGGAAATGATATGAAAAATATGCAAGATTCAAGCTATGAATCATTATCTATTATCCTAGCATGTGATTTCCAAATTATTTATGAAAAGCATGAAACTAGAAAATGAACTCCTAACATTAAAATAGCATTATAACAATGCAAAATGAGAGATGAAAATGCAAGAGGAGAAGGCCTCTTGTTAAGGAATTTAGATCAGAAGATATATTAATCTAATAGTTGTTGTAGAATACAATTGCCATTTTTATTGATTGATTCTACAGTATGCAATGAATATATGTATTGATCCCAAAAGATACGAATGTGAAAGGTCATGACTAAACATAGCGATTACTATGTTGAGTCATGACTATTCACATTGTATTAGTTAGTGAAACATATTGTAACAAATCGTAATACACAATAATGCAACTCATAATCATATTAATGCAAATCATAAGTCACAATATTATCATGACTGTTCTATTGTTACAGTCAATTATAATCATCATGACTGTTACCAATACAACAGTTACGATACTATCGTGACTATCCAAGATAATTGCTATCGGTATGTTTTATGTACCGATTATATTCACATTGCATTATATATATATATATATATATATATATATAAACATGTTTGTATAGTCGGATATTAAACATGAACGATCAACATTTTAACACTCCCTCTTGAGAGAGAGAGAGTTTAATATTATTTTAGACAACTTGTAGAAGTCTTTTCATATCATGATATCCGACCCAATCCAGGACAACCCGTTAGGGTGTCGATCATGATGATTTATTACACATTCAGTAATAACATAAGCAACAAGATATCCGGCCCAATCTAGGACAACCCTATTCGAGTGTTGATCTTGAAGCCTGGTTAACTATTCTCAAGATCTTCACCTTGAAATAGTAACCTTAATATACACAGAAGATCATCATCTTCACAAATTTGAAATATTTCAATATTTTATTTATTCATGAATATAATGTACATAATAAAATATTACATTTCAATATTTTACATATTGATCATACCAATTTTCCTTCTGAAGTAATCTATCTTTACTTTTGCAAGTGGTTTGGTCAAGATATATGCACTCTGTTCTTCAGTGCTGATGTAGATCAGTTTAATGATATTTCTGTCCACCATATCTCTTATGTAGTGATATGGAATCTATATATGTTTTGATCGATTGTGAAAAACTGGATTTACTGAGAGCTTGATGCAGCTTTGATTATCACAATGAATAATAGTAGGTTGTAAAGGTTTTCCAAAGAGATCAAATAATAGCTTCCTTAACCATACTGCTTCTCATGCTTCCATAGATGTAGCCATATACTCTGCTTCAGTGGAGCTTTGAGCTACTGCTGATTGTTTTCTGCTAAACAAGGATATCATTACAGATCCTAGGCTAAAGCAACATCCAATGGTACTTTTACGATCTATAGAACTACCTGCCCAATCTGAATCTGAATAACCTTGTAGTTGAATTTTCACTTTTTCATATTTTAGCCCAAGTCCAATAGCCCCTCTTAGGTATCTTAGAATGTGCTTGGCTATCATAAGATGTATTTGTTTGGGTTCACACATGAAGTGACTTAGTACATTTGTGGCATAAAAGATATATGGTCGTGTATTTACTAGATACATGAGTGATCCAATAATTTGTCTGTATAGTGTGGGATCTGCAGGTTCAGAGTCTTCTACTTCACTTTTCAGTTTGTGTAGGTTTGTTTCCATAGGGATGGCTAGTGGTTTACATTCCATCATTCCAAATCTCTTTAGTATATTAGAAGTATACTTCTCTTGATTTAGAAAGATGTGATTTATCTTTTGCCATATTTCAAGACCTAGAAAATAGTGTAGTAGGACCATATCCTTCATATCAAATTTGGCTACTAGATCTTGTTTAAATTTTGCAATTAGGTGATCTTCTCCTGTGATGAGCAAGTCATCAACATAAAGGACTAAGATTATCATTTCTTCATTGATTACTTTAAAGTGGATATTAGGGTCTGCTATGTTTTTAGAGTACCCTAATTTGTTTAGATAGCTATCAATCCTTTCATACCATACTCTGGGGGCCTATTTTAGACCATATAGAGCTTTCTTTAATTTGCATACATAATTGTTTTTATCATTTGTGATAAATCCTTATGGTTGTTCTATATATACTTCTTCAACCTTTCCATTTAGAAATGTAGTCTTGACATCCATTTGATGTACTTTCCATCCTTTTGATGCTGCAATAGCAAGAATTATTCTTATTGAAGTATATCTAGCTACAGGTGCAAATGTCTCATCATAGTCGATCCCTGCCTTTTGTGAGAATCCTCTAGCAACAAAATGTTCTTTGTGTTTTTCAATGCTACCATTTGGTGCATATTTGATTTTGTATAACCATCTTGAAGAAACAACTGATTTGTTTTTGGGTCTAGGCGCAATGTCCCTGATATCATTCTTTAGAATAGACTCATATTCTTCAATCATGGCTTCTCTCCAAGCTTGTTGTGTTAAGGCCTTTTCAACATTAACAGGTTCAGATTCCGTGAGTCTGTTAGGAGGGTAGTATAACATTTTTTCATTTTGGTTCTTTTATTTTCTCTGGTTCTACATTATTTTCTTCAAGCATTTTTCTAGCCCACAAGGGTCTCCTTTTGTTATTTTTAATTTCATCATCTTCAGTGTTTAGACATGTATTTTCATCACTTGTGGGTATAGATTCAATATTTGAAGATAGAGGTTCCAGATTCATTGTGTCATTCTCCCTCTCATTGTTAGTTTCAAGATCTTCATCAATATCTGATATGATGTTGTCTTCATTACTTTTGGTTATTAAGATTTCTTCAAATTTTACATCTCTGCTGAGTTATATTGTTCTTTGTCCTAGGATGTAAATATGATACGCTTTTGTATCTTCACTATAGCCTACAAATATTACTTTCTTTCTAGATGGCTCTAGTTTAGTTCTCTTCTCTTTTGGAACATGTATGTAGACAGGATAACCAAAGACTTTGAGATGACTTAGGTCTTGTTTCTTCCCTGTGAATACTTCTTTTAGGGTGGTATTTTCTAATATAGAGTGGGGACATCTGTTTTGAATATATACTATTGTGTTTGCTACTTCGGCCCAAAAAGATATGAGCATGTTTTGATCATGTATCATAGCTTTTTTTTCTTCTATAATAGTTCTATTTTTCCTTTCTACTACTCCATTATGTTAAGGATTATATGGTATAGTATACTCCCTCTTAATCCCAATAGATTCGCAGAATTATTTAAAACTATCAGAAGTGTACTGTCCTATGTTATTTGACCTTAGAATCTTTATTTTCTTGCCTATTTGGTTTTCAACTATGACTTTGAATTCTTTGAACTTAGATAGTACTTCATTGGAATCTTTAAGTTTTAGGAAGTATATCCAAGCTCTTCTAGAATAGTCATCAATAAAGATTATGTAGTATTTTGAACCAGATAAGGAAGGTGTTGACATAGGACCACATAGATTAATGAATTAGTTCTAATATTCTTTTGGACTCATGTTCACTTCTTTGAAAGGACCCTTTTGTATTTTTTCCTAATGTACACCCCTTGCAAATGCCAGAGTGTTCAGATTTTAGATGGGGAATCCCTAATGTAATTTTATTTAATGTTGGAAAAACATTATAGCTTATATGGCCTAATCTTTTATGCCATATTTCATTGTTTTTCTAAACCTCATGATTTAGGGAAAATTTTTGTTTATTACATAATTTGTATAAAATTCCTTCCCTAAACCCTATAGTAATGGAATTTTTTATATTTGAGTTTTTAGTCCAAAGGAGTACTTTATTTTCATTGAAAGTGACTCTGTATCCTTAATTAGATAGTCCTGATATGGAGATTAAGTTTCTCTTGATTCCTGGTACATATAGTACTTCTTTTAGTTGTAACGTCACTCCTCTTATCGTGATTGAACAGGTCCCAATTCCTTTCATGGGATAAGTTGAGTTATCTCCAATGGTAACTTCTTCTACAGAGTGTACTTCTAAGCTTTCAAATTATTCCTTAATTCCGGTGATATGGCTGGAGGGTCCACTATCAATTATCCAGTTGCTCTTATTTGAATTTATTTCACTTGCCAAGGCTAGGTAAAAGAGTCAATGTTCTACTTTGACTTCGGCAAGTGCAGCTTGTATTTTCTTCCTTTTTGGGCAATATTTATGAATATGTCTGTATTTTTTGCATTTGTAACATTGTGCTTTGGAGAGGTCCTTTTTATTGAATTGTTTGAAACTTATTTTTCTTTTGGAGAACTTTTTCTTATTGCTAGAAGTGTTTATGTGAAGGGCCAACACTTCAATTCCTTTATTGGATCCCATTCCTCTAGAAATTAATCTAGATTCCTCTTGAGTACAATCATTTTTTAGCTGCTCAAATTTTGGTAATGGAGGTCTAGTACTTATACATTCAATGAATGTTTCCCATGAAGTAGGTAGACCTTTGAGAGCAATGAGGGTTAATTCTGTGTCCTCTATATTGTTCCCAATAGAGATAAGTTGATCTCTTATTTCTGAGATTCTTAGGAAGTAAGAAGTGATAGTCTCCCCTTTGTTCATTTTCATATTCAATAGATGATTTTTAAGAGGCAAAATTCTGCTATCATTGTTGATCTCAAAAGTGTCTTGAATGATTTTGAACATTTCAAAGGCACTGGTTATTCTTGTTATGCTAGGAAGGATAGAGTCTTTGACTGAGTCAATGATTAATTTCTTGGCTTTGTTGTTTCCCCTTTTCCATGTGGTTTTCTCTACTTCAGTTTCAGGTATTTTAGGTTCCTTCTCTATATCATCCTCTAATTCAAGTTCTAGAAGAAGAGAAATAATCCTAGTTCTCCAAGATACAAAATTTGACGCTCCCTCAAGTCTATCTTCCATTCTCATACAATGAGCCATTTCTATTTAAATTTTAATCTATAAAGGGTATGCTTAAATATATTAAAAATTGTGCTAAAACATAGTTTATTTAAAATTTGTCAATTTTATAATTTTATCTTCTCTAATAACCTTGCTTCTTTGATACCATGTTAAGGAATTTAGATAAGAAGATATATTAATCTAATAGTTGCTGTAGAATAAAATTGCCATTTTTATTGATTGATTCTACAATATGCAATGACTATATGTATTGATCCCAAAAGATACGAATGTGAAAGGTCATGACTAAACATAGTGATTACTATGTTGAGTCATGACTATTCACATTGTATTAGTTAGTGAAACATATTGTAACAAATCGTAATACATGATAATGCAACTCGTAATCATATTAATGCAAATAATAGGTCACAATATTATCATGACTGTTCTATTGTTATAGTCAACGATAATCATTGTGACTGTTAACAATACAACAGTCATGATACTATCGTGACTGTCCAAGATAATTTCTATTGTTCTATTTTATGCACCGATTATATTCACATTGCATTATATATA
>MU227069.1:3590636-3603420 GCA_018584345.1 Thuja plicata
TATATATATATATATATATATAACATGAAAGATCAATATTTTAATACCTCTATTTATAGATTTTTGGGATAGAAGAGGAGGGGTTGAATGAGGTGGCATCTATGTGGCATCTACATAAGAGCCACACAAGGGACACATAGGCTTGAAGGGATGGCTAATTTGAAGTCAAATATAGAATTAAATATTGAGTGGCTCAAGAATTCCAAGTGGGGGGACAAAGGAGTAAATAGCCTTAAAGAGGAATGGGTGCCCATTTTGGAGAGAATTCTGGGTGAGAATTCCATTAGCCTTAAAAAGGTTAGGAATCACCCTCTAAGCATGACCAGAGGACAATTAGGTAGGGAAACATGCTTAGGAAATGAGGTGATGGGAGTAGAGTAGGAATAGGGTAGGCTTAGGGTAGGCTTAGGGTAGGATTCTAGATTGGATTAATAGGTTTCTAGCTAGGTTTTAGATTATAATTCAAATTATATTTTAATAAATCATAGTTTAGAAGAATTAGGGATATGGAGGAATTTTAATATATATATATAAATTTATTAAAAAGGGGATTTTGTGAGACAAATGTATTTAAATAAAACACATTAGAATAGTATTTAAACCATTGATAAATACCAACTATGAAACTATTTAATTGATTAAATTAAATAGTTAGATGAAAAAAGGAAATTAATATTAATGATAATATTAATAATTTTAGAAGTCTACACCTAATATCCTTATACATTCCTTAATCTGCACTACTGAAGGTTTATCAGTTGACAACTGAATTTTACAAACACTTGGGAAATGATTTTGCAAATAGAAGAATATACATACCAGTAGGGAACCATACTTGAATAATTATTTATTATCCTTCTTAATTTTCTCCATGTTCACAAAGATTTGAGTTCTCATGACTAGGCACACTGTTCAATCAGCTTGAATGATAAACCTTATAACTGATCACTATCAAAGAAAACATCACCTCAATATCTTTAATGTCATTAATCATCATAGCATGTTGCTCTTGATTTGACTTTTTTAGGTGGGAGACTTCACCAGCTAGAATCATTCTTAGAATAGATACATCACCGATCACACACAACCCTATCACCACAAGAAATAATCTCTTTCATAATCTTAAACGGTCTATCCAGCCATAAAAAATAATCATGAACTTGACTTTGTACATATCTTATCCAATCAGATTGAAATTCGTTGGGTAGGTCAGAAACATAAGAAAAACCCTTCTCATTCAAATGCTTGTTTTCATTCTTCAAAACAACACCGTTGCATAGTCCAGTAAATGCATTAAAAATAACATTGTAACCAAGATCTTCAATCTTGAAATGAATTAATGATATTATATCCTCAGTCAATAACACACCATGAGGTATCAAGGATAAGGCACCAATGGGATCGTTTTCTACCACCTTCAGTGGATGCAATTTGAATACTGGCCTTGACTCCTCAGTCTCAATCAACACAAGGGTGTCCATAATGCTAATAATGTTCAACACAGAACAAAACCTCCACAACATAGAAAGATACTGCTTTAGTTTGTCTCTAGATTTCTTTAAACACCACTTCACTTCATGCATGAAAACACAAACTTTAATTCATAACCACTTCGAATCACTTTGAAATCTCTTAGGATATGCTTGCAAGTGAACTTCTTATCTTGTAGAATGCAAAGTGAAAAATTAACTTCACTTTTTCCCTTATAACGTCTTATTACCAAGCAATAAATGCAAAAGGTCAAATAGTAACCTTAACCTGTCACAATAGTTAGAAACATAAAGAGTCACTATTCCATTAAAAAAACCATCATGCGGTCGCATAGAATCATATGTAATGCAATATACTTCACCAAATTCTTACATAACATCATTAGTCATCTGATTATGCTAATAAATCTTACCGCACACACAACTTAGGGGGTAGGTGATAGATCTTACTTGATTAGCTCCCCCTAAGACAATATCTTTGACTTAGTTAGATGATGAAGTCTCAGCACTACCTGATGTAGTGGAGCTCTCTTTCAACTTAGAAGATTTTATTTCACCTTTGTTTACCCATGTTTCCTTCATTTTTTTCCTGGTTCCTTCAACAACTACAATCATCTTTCCTTTATCATTATCAGGACTATTCACTAGTTGACCTCTAGTGCTATTCTTCGCTCTACAAGACCTAGCAAGATGTCCAATCTTATTTCAATTGAAATACGCCATACGAGTTTGTCTCCTTGGTCCAACATCTCCTCTACCGGTTCTCATCCTGCAATTCACTATTGTGTGTCCAAAGTTGTGACAAACAGAACATGTAACATTGAATTGCCTCTCCCTTTGGTAAGGGATGTCTCATTTCATAGGAGGCCTTTTTATTGTTGATTCTTGTCCTGTACGCATTAGCCTTATGAGAAATTTTTTTATAGTGATAACACTTATCTTGAAAAACATTAGCTTCAACATTATAACCATAAGATCTACAAAAATAATTTGCAAATCTAGGAACAAATAGATTAGGTTTAGACCAACCAATTTTTTAGTATGTCCTTCCTTGTGGCAATTGAAACATATCGGTCCATACTTCCTCCTACCATAATTTTTGTTATTCACCTTAGGTACAAACTTTCCTTTTGCGCAAGTGTCCTTTTTACTAGATATCTTACCTACTTCAAATTTGGAAAACCCTGTTACTTGTCTTTCACCATTTATCCTTTGTCTAGATATTTGTTCATCAGGTTTAGCAAAACTCTGGTTGAACTTTTCCAACAAATCACTAGCACTCTTCAACTCTTCTTTCAACTTTCCATTCCCATTTCTCAGATCTTCATTCTCTCTTATAAGATTAACATTTTCTTCATTAGAATCATGTAGGTGTTCCCTCAATGGAGTAAATTATTGATTAGATTTGAAAAGCTGATCCACCTTAGCTGCTATGGTTTCATCTTTGGCTTTTATGGCATCCTTTGCAACTTTCTCATCTTCATCCACAACTTTCCTTGCTTCTATCTCTCCACCCATTCTTATTGAGAAATTTTCCAACTCCTTTTGTATGTTCTTCTTTTCTTGTTTCATTTTTTCTAGCACCTTATGCATTTCCTTATTATCCTTAGCTAACTATTCATTTTCCAAGGTCACAACTTCTACCTTAGATTCATCATATCCACTTTTCTCAGAAATGTGTTCAATAAGATCTTGAATTTGACTCAATTTTTCAACCAACTCCCGTCTCTTAGCCCTAGAGCTATTCAAATGGTCTTTAAGTTTCTCAATTATATCCTCAACCTTAGATAGTTGTCTTCTATAAAAGTTCATGTATCCCTTAAGGATATCACCCAAGTTGTTAGGCTTCTTCAAGGGAAATTGGCTCTGATACCAATTGTTAGTATATAGAAGCGCTAGGGGTGGTGAATCAGTGTAAATAGGAAATGTACTATAATTTGACCAATAATTCGATAATGCTTTTAACCAACTTATAAGAAATAAAACATGCAAGAATAACTATGTAGTAGAAGTAAAACAATTCAAACATCCACAAAGCATAACTCATAACACCACTATTTTTTATCATGGAAGACCTTGTAAGAGGGATAAAACCATGGTGGGGATGAAACCCACAAAAATTTTCAATGCAGTAAAAGAGTTTCCCTGTTAGGAGCTTATAATAACCTATTAGGGGCTCACCTAGTTAGAAGTGATTAGTACCTTGTTAGAAGTACAATGAGACCTGTTAGGATCTAACTTGGTTAGAGTATTTATAAATCCTCATAATTCACCCTGTTAATGGTTTTATACAAAAGACCTATTAATGTCCACCATGTTAAGGGATTTCACCTGCTAACCTATTAGAGTTAGCCTTGAGAAATAAACTCAAATCACTGATCTAGAATGACACTGCTTGCATGTAAGATCCAATTCAATCTTTGAACTCTTGATGCATTAATCTACCTCTGTCTCTGATTGTAACCACTAAAAAATGATACACAATCCTAAATCACTGATTTAGTTTTCCTTTATATAGATGTTCTTAAGTCGGTTAAAAATTTAATAAATAATCCATAAGTCAGCCCACAACTTTGACCTAACTCATGAAACTCCATGCCAATAAAACCTAACATGTCAGCCCAAAATGTAATACAAACATTTATTACAAAACACCAAAAACAACTTAATTTCCTTGATCATCTGACCATCAGGAACCAATTGGTAACTCAACTGGATCATAGAGAACACACCACACAAATATTAACTTACACAAAAAGTTGAGTTAACTATTGCGGTCATACATTCAAACTTATCTAACAAAAATAAGGCTCTAGTAATGATCGTACCTCCCAATTTTCTAGCAAACTCAATCGCTACACAAAACTCTTCTCTTACTATATTCAAGAACACTTAGGAAAAAATGCTTCACCTATTCATCCTAACGATCGATAACATCAACCTATTCACCAAATCTAATAGAGTTAATAAGCTGCTATAAATGAAAAACTTAGACTCATCATTTCACCTACAAAATCCATCATAATGCCAACACCTCCATCTATCAAGACATGTTTGAATTGGTGTTTATGGATTAACACCTTTATATGAAATGGCTTGTTGTGTGGATGGCTCATTGACTTGTCATATTCCTGTAAGAAAGATAGATAATGTGGTGAGGTCAAATGACCAACCATGGCTTGGAACTGTCTATATCTAGATATTTTAGAATGTTTGTTTCAGGTAGATAAGTTTCACGAATTCCTCAATGTGATGTTGAGATCTCTGCACAAGAGTACGATGCGATTGGTCAACCAAGCTGTGTTTTGCTGAAGATGGTGATGATACTAGCTGCTTGGAAGTTGAAGGTTTTTATGATGATGTAATTGATTATTTAGAAGATGAACCTTCGAGTGCAACCTTTTGAAGTTGGCTATGTGTTACTGCATTATAAGACTCAGATTTATTTTTGTCTTTGATAATGATGATATTGATAGAATTCTTGGAAGGTTAAGCATATTAATCACATTGTTATTTGTGTATGTATAATTTACTTTAGCATCCTTGTAATTTGAGGGTCCACCTTTTTCATATTTAGGTAGAGGTTCCTTAAAAGCCGTGTGACCATCATTGGTCTTATGTCTATCAACTATGATTGTCACATTAGCTATTAGATCTTGTATCACATGCTTGAGCTTCATGCATTCATTTGTTCTATGAACTTTATTATGGTGGTACTTATAGTAGTGATTGTGATTCCACCACTTTGGTTTGATTAGTGGTTCCCAAGGTTGTGAGTCTAGAAATGTGATGTTCTTGCACGTCAAAAGAGTTTTCAATGTTGCTTCCAATGACTCTCTAAGAGTAATGAATGTTCTCTTAGGCCCAGCTACGCAAGGTGATATGTCCTTATTGTACCCATGATTGTCCTTGGATATGGATGTAGTATTAGGAGCCTTGGAAGCCTGAATTTTCTTGAGCGGTTAAAGATCGAATGCTTTGGTTTGAGGTGGGATGCTTCCACAACTCCAACATTCACCACATTCTTGATCTTGTTCCAAAAATTTGATTTATCAATGTTATTAGAATTAGGATTAGAATTGTTCTAGAGGATTTATTTTCCTTTTAAATCTTAATTTCTCCTTTCCATACCAAAACATCTTCAAATTTTATGGGACTTTCTACCACTTCATAGAAAGTTATTAAATATTGCAATCGAAGAGAAAATTTCATATCTGAGATTAAATTATTTGTAAAGACATCCATATTTTCATTTATAGGGATCTTCCAAGCATATCTCACAAATATTTTTCTCCATCTTTGAAGAAATATGATTTAAAAGATTCTTCATTCCTCTGCTTCGTGTTACAAAGATCCAATATAGTGACAACATGTTTTATATCGTAAGAATAATATTGGATAAAATATTTGATTAAGTCTTCAAAAGACTTGATACTACCTAAATGTAGTTTAGAGAACTATTCTATAGTGGATCTAGATAAACTTATCACAAATAGCGGCATCACATAAGTATGATCATGCATGAATTTCATGCTAAGAGTTCATAAATCTCACATGGTCTTGTGGGTCACTATCCTCAATGTACTTGTCATATTTAGGGATCTCAACCTTTGGGGGAAAAGGTATCATGAACAAGTCTTTATCGAATGGAGAATGACATATGGCCTCTAATGAGTACTTTTTGAGGGTTTATTTTTATCTTTCTTCATCTACATAAGCTCGGATTGCATATCCTAAAGTTGTTTTGTGAGAAGATACATGAATGTTTCTTCCTCTTGCGGTATGAGTTGGTCAATGTCAAAATCCTTAGGAAGATTTACTCCCATAGAAGAAATCTGCATGAAATACTTCTCTTTGTCTAGTTGTAAAAGTGTTTGCATAATCTTTTGAAACCTTTGTCCTATTGACATTTCTTAATATCTTCTTCCATGATTTTTCATCAAAACTATCATCATGTGCACTATGCTTTCTATGAGTGCCCAAATTTCTATGCTGGTCTGAATCATATCCTGACATGTTGGAATTGTGTTGATGATTGGAGAAAGCTAGATGATAATTTGAAGAGTATTGTCGATGGCTGGAAGAGGATTTTTGATGACTAGAGGATACTGTTTGTTGAATTGGTGATCATTTAGGAGTTTATATAGACTTCCCTTTCAGGTTAGGATCATAATTCTTGATAAGAACTTCTAGTTCAGACCGACACAAAAAATTAAGTGGAACCAAAGATATGATGAGGTAAGATTGAATGATCAAAATTCATGTGATAGATAGTGTTCCATTGTCCAAGATGCAAAGGATTGGTTGAAAAACTGATGATGTTGATCTAAGAATGTAAGGATTGGGCTTGATTACCTTATAGTAACAATCATATGACTAGGTCTGATTGGATCAAGACAAGACATGTTGGAACATGATATTGATGAAGAATATGATCATTCAGATCAAACATCAAGAAAATAACTTATGAGACCTGATTTGACAAGATATGGTGACTAAAGCTGAGAGAGGAGTCAAATGGGTATCCAAATCAAAAGTCAAAGTTGATGTCAGATGTCAGGAAATAGCCTCTGTGTCTGATATAAAAAGATGTATATGAAAAAGTACAAGGTCTGATGTGAAACAAGTAGCTTTCGTATGAAAATGTATGGGGTGTGATACAAAAATATGGGAAAGTCTGGTATCTAAAACCATGGTTCGTATGAAAAACTATGACAGATGATACAAAAATGTAATCTTTAAACCCTATTTCATATGGAAAACTATAGGGTTTGATATGAAACTCTGCTTGACTGACTGGTTTTACACTGACGTGAGAAAAATTTGGTGTGTTTTGAATGTGTCAGGATTAATTTTTCTAGTGTTTAGGATCATGAACACACACGCTAGATAAAAAAAATTATGATCTCATTTCTAGTTTCTTAAACCAAATACACTCTACTCCTATGAAATTGGATGAGCAATCAAAACCTTTTCTCATAACTTGATATCCCTCAAGAGCTATGAAGAATATGGTCAAAGGAGACTACACAATGAGACCTCCAATACCATATTATCAACTTTAAAATACTCAAGGAGATAGATATGGTGAGTGTCTTCAAGAGATATTCTTCCCCCTTCTTGCACAAAGACTATGTCCACTTTCGAAGGTTAACCGGGTAAACTTCCACTCTAGAGAGTCTAGTAAGGTCATACGTTCAAAGATATCTTATAAATCATACAAGGCAACATAGTAGTGCAAGTTCTATTTAAGACCTATAGTCCCCAAAAAATACTAGGCACAAGATATCTTTTTCCTCAGAGACTCTAATCTCAAGGAGGGATTTGATTATAGTGGGTTGGAAGAGGCTAACTTTGGCTTGTTCCCACTTGAGTCATTCCTATGAGATTTTTCCCTGAATGGTAGGATCTCTAAGGGTAACGAACAAAAATGAAAAAGTGGATTGCAAATTGAGGTCTAGATTTCTGATTTTCCCAAAGGGAAAATGTCATAGTCTCATATTCAAGTTATTTCTCCCAAGAACATCAAACACATCATTCACTCCCCAAAGATCATTTGCAAATGACTTAATTGGACACGTCAAGGTTTTTGATTTTCCTAAAAGGAAAAGAGCATACTCCCCTAATATCCACCAAATCAATTACAAATTATCTCTCTAATTAGATTTAGATGCCTAAAATGCATGCTAATGAAAACACATGATTTGTTCACTTGAAATTCCTAGGCAACCTGCAAGCACAAATACGTTAGTAATTTGAACTTTCAAATGTCTTCTACTAATGTCCTCCAACACCAAATCATTAGTAGTTTGAGGGTTTGTTTGCAATGTAGGCACTTTGAAATGCGTAAAAATCTTGGACAATCGATCTGCACATATATTTTGGGGTTGTAAAATCAATCAAATAGAGACACAACAAGCCAATATTAGTGTTAGAAATCTAAAAAGCAACTGAACTGAAACCAAAAAATGTCCTTTGTTTTTCAAATGAAAATGTAAAAGAGAGTATATTTTCATATAAAACTATTTTATATGCAATACAAAACAACTTTAGTTAAACATTTTTTCATATGAAGCCATTTATACTACAATGCAAAATAATATTTTCGTGCGAACAAAGGCATGTACTCATACGAAACAAGAATCCTGCAAAGTTAGCACCATATTTTTGTACAAAACTATTAATGTTGCAATACAAAACAAGACAGATTAGTACATTTTTCGTACAAAACCCTTTCCTATACCATACAAAACTTTATGACCAGAGACCCATCATGTACAAAATTTGATTAAATCTAAGGCTAAAAATATGATTCAGCCCCACGATGGGCACCAAAAATGTGTGTATGAATATTGTACCTACAAGAATCTGAAACACAATACTTCAATATGTCATTGGATAAATAGTTAGTGACATCAAAATCAATTGAAAAACATAATAAACCAAAGAAAATTGACATATTGCTTCTTTTCTAGAAAGAGTACGATCTACTTAAGCTTTGCTCTCAAATTATTTGAATAGATCAGTGACTAGACATGTTCTAGAATAGAAGATTCAAAGGAAATATGCAAATTCTAGTGCATTTTAAGATGAAATATATGAGAAATAATGCAATTAACATGTATTTAAGCTAATAAATACAAGATGCAACACCAAATTGATATGAAACTAGGATCTACATACTGAATTTAATGCTAAAATGATATGAAATAGCTCTCAAATGATCTCAAAAACTCCTCAAGATGACCTAGAAGGATTTTGGCATAACAATGTTATATGAATTAAGCTTGGACAAAGCTTTCTTTTATAGGATTTCCTAAGAAATCAGTGGCTAGGATGAAATTGTCATGTGTGGTTGAGATTCAAACAAACTTGGTCCATGTGATGTGTTTTGATTAGTTGATTAAGCTCATTTGTCCCTTTGTGTTGAAGTTGAATTAGAATCAATTTAATTAATTCTTTTAATTCATTTATTTTAGAAACTGGATTTTATTCTTGATTTAATTAATTGTGTTAGGACAATTTAATTAAATTACTTGATGTCTTGATAAATGACATTTTAATGTCTGATTAGGAATTTTGGTCTAATGAGTTGATTGTTTTGATGATTTTGATTAGGCCCTGACCCTCTGATTAGGATTTAGCACAAATTGAGTGAAATTGGAGGTACTTGGCTATACTAGGCCATTTTAGGGTAATTACATGTATAACAATACAATATTTATCATTGAGCATTCATGTACACATATATACGGGTTTTTAATTTTACTATGATGTTATAAATCTTAATGCATATGTTTCATGTATTTGAAACTATGCATACCATTCATCCCATTCTATTACTTTGTCCTCCTATGCCTATTGTTACATTATGTCTTTTTACATACAACTATCTATCAAATGGAATGTGTACTTTACTTAATCCTACTAGTAAAATTGATGCCTTTTTATGAGGAGCTCCATAACCTTCTTGTGTTTGATTGTGGTAGGATTTTTATTGTATTCTAAACTCTATTTTTACTCTACCAACAATGACCATTTTCTAGATGACTCTTTCCAAGTACTCTCATACAAAAGAAGAAAAATATCACACAGGCCTTCTAGTGACTTGATATTTTGTAAATCCTAATTATATCATTCATTGGAATAAGAATCACTATTAAAGACAATATATCATACTCACAACTGAAATTGTATGATTGAAAATATTTTGTTCATGAAGATAATTTAATTTTTATAAACATTTCCTTTACTTTCTAGGTTTCCTACGTATTGTTTGTGGTATTTTGTTCATATCAAAATTGAAAATGAACTGGCCTATTAGGAAAAAAAACCTCTCTATGGTAGAGAAATATTAGGTTTGTTCTTATAATATTGCAACCACTCATATTATTATTCTTCATGATGGGTTCCTTCTAAACATTACTACAATAAACTAATAAAGCTTCTTTGTTATTTTCGTTGACTCTCTTTAGAGAGCCATAGATATTTTTATAGTGTCATGGGAATATTGCTATTTCCACAAAGATCCTCACCGATTGAGGTTATTATCCTTCCAAGAATAGGGTTTTGTTTTCTACATTGTGGACAATTGATTACCTTTACGAAAATGAAGCCTAAAAACCTAATGAAAAATTGTTTCTTCTTGTTATCTTTCTTGTCACCCTACTTGGAAGAGGATTGTGCTTCATATCCTTCTTATCATAAAACATTTTGTGTTGGGCTAGGCCACCTTTGGGATACAATGTATTTGAAGACCCTAGGAATCCATCAAAACTTGGATCCTTATGAATGTATTTGGATTTGATATATTTTTTCTTTTCATTAATTATAAAACTATTTGGTGGCTCCATTTTTTAAGGAACAATCTGTCTCTAGTGGAAATACCCTCAATTTGTGCCTTGAGATTTTATTAAAAAAGGAATAAAAATTACGTAGGACATTTTTTCTATGGCCTCTATGAATCTTCTCTCATTGGTATTAGCTACTGCCATGTTTTCTCTTTCCAATTAATATCATGAATCTTTTGACATAGTCACATAGGCCATTTGGGTTGACATGATTTAAAAATTAGTATTAATTTTTATAAACCCTTGCTAAAAGATCGAAAATGATATCAAATGATTAATTTTGAAAATCACAAAACATAACAAGACCATTATTGGCTATATTTTTATTTGTTGATGGTCCCCAATTTGAAATAATGATGAAAAGTTCTTTTCTAGATTAAACTGTGTAATTTTTGATGATGAAAAATCGTACACGGTTTAGTTTAGAAAAGAAAGAATCTAACATGATGGACAATGAAAATTACATGACAATAATAATGATGAAAGTTATAGTCACTAATTTCATCTTGGCAATGTAGATTTCACACCATCTCGTCAATTGTCTTAGAACCAAAATTGATTCACTTTGCTTGGTGTATTATTATCCAAAACCTTTCCATTGGCTCTTGGATTGTTTATTTGGGAGTTCTTGATCCTTATTATTCAATATTGAATTAGAGCATAAGACCTATATTCATTACTTTTTCAAGTCTTTTAGATAGGAACCTTTGATGTAGGGACTTTTCATAGGCCATATTTTTTGACGCAATAGTCCATTTGAGTTAATATTTTATGTAGAAAAGCGTTTCAAAGATTCAATTTTGAAGTAGTCCTCAAACTTTTTTGCGGACAATTTCAATCATCTAGGGCCTCAAATTGAGTTTGTCATGATTATTCTAGCTTTTTAACATTTGTTTTTTCCTTTTAGTTTCAAACTTCTTTATGTAATTGGACTACAAAGTTGCCAATTAGTCCTATATTTCTTAGTCTGAAATAAATGGAAATTTTGATGGCAATGTGAATAATCATGTGGACTTGCTAAAAATATAATGTAAAATAACTACTAGAAACTACCAAAAAGAAAAACTTCATATTAGGAAAGATTTGCTAGGGAACTCTAGTATTAGAAAAGGTTAATTTTTCACCTTGTAGGGAAGTTCCATTAATATTTTTTTTCAAAATATTCTTTGTTTTGACTTTGAATAATGAGAATGAATTACATGTTATAAATTTTTGATTCATATACATTTT
The DNA here is from genome assembly GCA_018584345.1 of Thuja plicata. Taxonomy (NCBI): domain Eukaryota; kingdom Viridiplantae; phylum Streptophyta; class Pinopsida; order Cupressales; family Cupressaceae; genus Thuja; species Thuja plicata. The sequence continues at coordinate 3,602,707 of MU227069.1, forward strand.
CATGGCTTATGGTGCTCTTAGGTGATTGGTCTTACATCCCTCACAAATTCACCTTATCTAGAATGCTTTCATCTCAAAAATTCTTTTCAACATATGAAATGATTGAAATTTGACTATTTTTGCCAATTATGTTATGTATTGTCATATTTCTTTTCATACTAAAGCTATGATTTGTCAAATGTTTTACCATAAGTTCTCATTCTAGCTAACAAAATTGCAATTCAAGTGACTCATTTAAAATTGCTCCTTGAACATTGATGTATTGCCACTCATGTTTGTTGCCAATGTTCCTTCGTCTCCCTCTTCCTTCAAGCATAACCTACCATGTTGTAGGTCTCGTTGTGGATGTAGCCTCTCTACTCAATGTAATTGGAGGAATTGATCCTAGGCTTCTTCCCTGACCGCAAGAAGGGATTGTGATCAATATGGGTGGTTGTGGCCTTCATTTTGATTCTTTGCTTCTCCACTATTGATGAAGCGTGCTCCACTTAATACCACAAACACATAACATAAACAGAGAAACAACCACAATATGCAAGAACATAAAATTGGCTTCTTATTATCTCCACAAATGTGGAATTACAAAATTTCAGAATTACAATATGCAAAGCTACATGGGCATTCCCTTACAATATTCTGTAGGACAAAGCCTCGAATTATTACCCAGATCTACTACCCAGAACTATTCTGAACTGCCTAAGACAATAATACAAC
>MU227069.1:3630947-3683277 GCA_018584345.1 Thuja plicata
TATATATATATACTCCAAACTCACTTAGGATTTATAGAATTCAAACCTAGACACTTGTTTCCTTTTTCAAGAGCATCATGATATACTTTTGAAGAAAATAAATATCCTCCAATTTATTGTTATTCAACTGGAAATAATTGGCAAGCTTTTGATAGCTTATGAGATGCATCCTTATAGGAAAACACCCTTTATATTATATTGACTAACAAACACAAAACCATATTTTAGAACATTTGTTATTTATTTATTTTGCATGTAAGAATATGTTTCACCCCTTTTTAAACATAAAATGATATAGATTTTTCTCGTCATCTATGAAATTAGCCTCTATCTTTGTATCTACCTCTTTCTCTCAACACATATCTCTATTATGATATTTTTGCTTATAAACAACCGGACACACTCTTACTAGTCATATTTAGCTTATGGTCACAATATTATTTTTTAAAATAAATATACTCTCATAATGAAATTTTAGCTTTAAAAAATACAATAAAAAAATCAGAGGAGATTATGAATATTCTTTCATTTAAATAAATAAAAATTACATTGCAGAAATGGGAAAACTAAATAGAGAGATCAATCCTTAACAAGTTGTGATAAATTACAACTTCTTTCTCCTAGTTTCTAAAGCCTTCTTCTTTAAATGCATCTTTAAATTCTCTTCCAATCATATTTCCCTTATTTCTCATGACTTAACATCTTCTTTTCATCATTGTACTAAGTGAAAATATCTTGAAAATGGTCATAAATAGCCTTAGGAATATTGTGCAAATCATATCTCAAATAGCTGTAGGAATTGTTTAGGAATATTATGTAAATCGTAATTCCCTACCCCAAAATTATGTCAACTTCTAGTATTCATAACATTTGATTTCCATGGATAGCTAAATGTTTTTTTAAATTTAAGCACTCAGAGAACTCCATGATGCCAAAATTTCACCAACTCTCAAGGCAAGAAAATGTCATTTGAAGTCTCAAAATTTAGTTTAAAGATTTGCATAGAAGTTTTGGATATATAAACAATTGATATATTCAATTATAGAGCTAATCTTAGCTTGAAACTCACCCATAACAAGTATTTTACCATTCTAAAGATTTGGAGAATTTTTAAAGCTCTAATGCACTCCTATGAAAGCTTACTTAAAATAGAAACCCTACTATTTTTAGCCCCTTTTGAAAACTCAAAACTTATAAACTATTGTCTAGTAATTCAAAGGAAATAAGTTTCTTATATATTTGCCAAAAAAATAGAAATCAAAATAAAACATTTTCTTAGGTGATGTAAGATTCTCTTACATTCTAAATGCTCCTACATCAAATACCCAACGTATTGTGAAAGGTGACTTGCCACATCTTTAGCATTTAAGGAAAATAAATATTGCCAAAATTTCCTTAGACAACCTTTAAATATTCAACAAGCTCTATTTTATAATTAGCTAGGTATTCTTTTTATTTCTTATTTAATGTACTTCTACCCATATTGCTATCTAGAAATCCCTTTTTAGATTAGATGTTGGAATATTCTATTGTTCTTCTATCAGTCCATATTATGTGCTTTCTTCATGATGCTCTATCAAATTAACAATGTTACACATCGATGAAATGTTAATTCAACTTGGAAACTCCATTGAAGCTTTCCAAAATCACATCACTTTAGGATCCAACATGATCACCTTTTTTCACTTTTGGCTTATTATATATTCCCACAAAGAATCATTTTTTTTCTAAAATAAATCATAACTTCATCTCTTTATCTCAATCATTGTAATAATTATTCATCTTATTAATGATATTCCTTACCTCCTTACACATTTGTTTTAGGTATTTTGCAATTTCTCCATTGTTGATGCTATTTTATTTTATCATTTTCCATCCTTTTCAACTTATAACGATTCATTTTACTACTCCCACATATGATCTAGAATGGATATTTATCAATATTCATATTGATAAAATAGATATACGAGAATTTCAATTTTGGTAAAATAAAATCCCATCCTTTGGGCTTATATCCTACTAAGAGTTGTGATAGCTTTCCTAAAATTACATTCACCACCTTTGTTTTCTAATTAGTATACACATGGTGTGTACAAGTGAACTTTAGATTATTATATGATTTATTTTTTAATATCTTGTATAAATACCCAACAAACCTGGTATCTCTATTTGAAAATATGCTCCTTGGCAGATCATTAGTCTACTCAACTCTCAAGAAAATATTTCTATAGTATGAACAACATAAATAGTCTTAAAATAGTCCTGTCTCTATTTAGTCCTTTTTATGCTGTCTTTCTTTTTGTAATGGTTGTAAAGGGTTTCGGGTCCCCATAAAACCTGTTTTTACCAGCAATCAAAAACATAAATAGTTTTCTAATGTGGAATGAAATGTGTCATCTTTGAAAATCTATAGAATAATACAAATTTGAATGATATCCTCTCAATGTTCTTGGTAAAAAAATATTAAAATTCATGCTAGTATCTTCCCATGACATCTTTGGTATAAGTAATGGATGATATAGCCAATTATTCCAAATTACTCCTTTGACCATTTTGCATACCATAAAAATTTGTATAAATTTCTTTAGACCATTGTGGCTAGTAATAATTATCATTAACAAAATTGTGTTATCTTGACTAGAGTGTCCTTCGAATCTTTTATTATGCATCTCCTTAATCATGTTCTCCCTTATAGAACTCAAAATGAGAATCCTCTTTTTTTTTTTGTAAATAATGTATTGTATCTCTTTAATTAATTAATAGACACTCCCATTCATAAAAAACAAACAAATAAATGAAAAAATAACTTCCTCTAAACAACATACCATCTTCTATTATTAAATCTAAAGATCTCATCTTATACATAAGAATATGTTATAAAAGACCTTTATAGGCCTCTACAAAGTATGAATCTTTAGATGAACCTAGAATATTTAATTCTACTTACATGGGGGAATCAATTTATTGAAACTAGATGGTACATAAATTTTTAAACACCTTTTTCCTAGAATATTTATTCGAATGAAGACCTATCAAAAAGTATCTTTCTTTAGAGAATAAAAATATTAGAAAACTCCTTAAATAAAGATAATTTTCAAAAAATAAAAAGAATACCTTCATTGGAAGATCCCTTTTTATTTCTTTTATAAAAATTACCATGAAAAATATTAAAAAGTACCTATGAACAAAGGCCCCCTTTTCCATTTTTCAAAGGTTTCTTTTTATTTTTTAGTGAAGTTCTTTATATACATACTACAAAGATACCTTCATTTGAAAAGGACCTTCAAAGGAAGGCCCTAAAAATAACCTTTCTAACTTATGCCTAAGATGTTTCTTAAATAAATTGTTTACAATTTTTTAGTCATAAGTAATAAAATGAATATGCAAAGAGAATTTATGGGATAATAGCACTTCAAAATTAACTTTTTCAATGCTTTTATTATATTAAATATATTTAATTTAATTATTATATTTATTTTCTATTTTTAATGAAGATAGGTTTTTAGAGGCTATTGCTTAAAAATATTGTATTGATAAAAATATGTTATTAAAACTTATGTATAAATATCTACAAATTATTTCTTAAAATATTTAAAAATAAATATATTTACTAGCTACAATAAAGATCTCAACAATTACTATTTACATTGTCTTTAAATTCTTAATAGTTTAGTTGCTAATGTCAAAATTGAAAAATTGATGAAAAATATTGGTTACAAACTGAGATAACTATTGTGAGATCACCAATACAAACTGAGTTCATCAAACCCAATAACCTCTCTCTTCATATCAATCAACATATTTTCCTTCCATTTAAGGTATTAACAACTTTCTGTTATAAATGATAGTGTTTGGCAATTCTAGAGTTACATATCTATAATTCATTAATATTTTTAATAATTTTTTCATGGATAAAAAGGTGTGTGATAATTTGATTTGATACTTTTATGACATATCGATGCAATAAATCAAGTTATTAATTGTCAAAAGATGTTCTTTTTCCGTTGTAACAAGGAAATTCTATTTTAAGGATGGATTTTTATTATGGTATGTGGGAACCTTATTTTGACCTATGTAACTCTTTGAATAATAATAAATATTTTCTTTCTTTACTTGATGGTTTCTTTTATTCAGAAGGATTTTCTCCATATAAATGCATATATTATATGTATGCCTTTTGAGTTTTGTTATTTCTTTATGGTTTAAAACATTTAAATCATTTCTCCATTAATATTATGTAGTTTAATAAAATGAATTCTAAAAATAACATAGAAGTTAAATTAATAAATTGTATTTACTAACTCAATAACCAATTTAGATTTTGCCTATACTATTTTACCACGAATAGATTCATCAATATATCAAAATTCAATGTTTGTTCCAGGATAATTTTTACAGAACTAAAAGATTTTTTTCAATTGTTCACTTCATCTAGTGTGGAATAACACTCATACACAGAACTAGAAATCTATGTAATAGATCTAAAAGTTTGAAATTTAAATATCTATAAACTATTAAACTCATGTTTGTGAGTTTTTGATATGTAAAATGTCTGCTTAATACATTATTAGGGAACATGCTAGATAAGTAATTTTATCCCTTGGTCAATCCATTGTGTATTTTGATTCTATAGAGATGAATAAGGATTGGAGATATAGGACCTTCTATTAGTATGGATTCAAATTATATTTTCAAATTTATGTTGTTATAATTTTTTTTGGATTTAACATAGTATCTATTTTTTTTAAGAGTCACTATGTAGTAGTGAACCTATCACTTCATTAATATAAATTTCTTGGAAACAATCACCTTATTTAAAAATTAAAAGGACTTTCTTTCAACTATTGAAAGTGGTTCACATTAAAATTATAATTTATTAATATTGTATTGGATCTATATTGATTATTTTCATTCATTCTTGTTTTTCAAATGACTAAAATGAATTAGATGTAGTTTTCCAATACACCACTGTAATATGCAATACTTTTAGCCTTGAAGAATATATTTGACAAATTATTCAATATTTTTACAATGTCTTGAGATGAAATATATTAATGATAACTTTATTTGTCAACTTTTATGTACATAAAAATATATCAGCTTACATATTAATCAGTGTAAAAATAATAATATAATTACCTTAATTTTATACCATAAAATAAATTACATACATACATACATACATACATACACAATGATTCAACATTAACAATATTCAATACTCAATCATAAAATATTTTATAAAATATCTTAAATGGTAAGAAAATAAAAGACATCATAAATAAAATTTATAAGCACTTTGGTATTATTGGTAGTGCTTTGGATCAAGACACAAAGCTATCTTAAACATTTTGAACTTGGGAAAATTGGGATAGATAAATTTAAAAGTAAATAAATTATTCTAATATATTTTTGGTTCATTTTTTTTTTTTATTATGGATATGGTTAAGGAGGAAGACAATTTAATTAAGAGATAAAAAAATATTGTTGAATTGATTTTTGTCTTTTAATGAAATGACATCATTTATGAATTTGTAGTATGTCTCTTTCTTAAATTTGAATTTTACTTTAAAGAGGTGGACTATATTCATATACCTAATATTACTATTAACCACAACTCAAAACATTATTAACCAAATTGATACTTTGTTATGATAAAAGGAATAATTGTTGGAAGACAAATGTAATTTAGTATAATATAACTAATAGAGTTAGAGATGTATCTTTTCCTTCATATTTTAAATTAGATAATATAATAATTATTTTTACATTGGGTGAGCCCATTTACAATATCCCAAGACCTTATTAACTAGGTAAATTGACATTACATAATGTCAAAATGAAGAATCATATATACAGATAAAAGTAAATTAGTATACTACCATTTGTAGATTGGATAAAGCCTCTTTACAAATTCATTTATATTATTAAATTATAATATTATCATTTCATACCTTAAACACTTCCATTAATCAAATATATATAATTAATTATACCCAACACTACTATTGTATAATGATTAAAAAAATCACTTCAAAATAAAAATAATATAATACACTATTACTAATATAATTAGACATTAGACAAGGAGATCACCTATCCCCCTTTTTATTCATCATCACAACATAAGATTTGGGGCGTAGATTCATTAGTCTCTAGAATCAAGGTTCAATTCAGGGTGTGGAAATCACTTCCTCGGTGAAGGCAGTCACTCACCAACAATTTGTAGATGATATACTTATTATTGGGAAATGAATTATTAGGGAGGCTTTATCCTTCAAAAAAGTTCTTGATTTCTATGCTTTAGCTTCAAGAAAAGTGGCAAACAAAGATAAATCTTTAATCTTCTTCTTTCATACCAAAAAGAAAATTCAGCAGAAGATAGAAAAGGTGCTGACAATCCAGATTATTTCCCTCCCATGCTCTTACCTTGGCACCCCAATTGACAAGGTTTTGAGGACAGATTCCATCTGGTAACCAATTGGTGAGAGAATGGATAGGAAAATGAACTCTTGGAAATCTAAATGGATTTCGTGGGTTAGTAGGTTGGTGTTGATAAAAGCAAAATTGGTAGCAATCCCCATATAACTAATGTCTTGTCTTTCACTTCCCATGGGTTGCTACATGGATATGGTCAAAAAAATCAAAATTGTTTTGGCAATGAACTGACACTAAAAGGAAATTTTCTCTCATTTCTTGGGAAAAGATCAACAAACCAGTAGAGGCTGGTGGTACTCGAATAAAAAATCAGCTTTGGCAGAACCAGGCCATTGGAGCGAAGATCTATTGGAAATACTCAAGGAAAAGAATCTCAAAAGAGTAAGAATAATTAGAGGTAAATACTTCCACCGCATAGAGGATGCAGAGGTGGTAAGAATTAAAGATCTTTCGAGAGGCTCCAGAATTTGGAATTTCATATCTAAATCAAGAGATATCATTGAGGACAACATCACTTGGAATATCAAGGACGACTCCATAGTCATATTTTTAGAAGATTCATGGGGCAAATTTCCTAGCATTAATCATATGTTGGGCCAAAATAGCATCAGAAAAGTTTACACTGACTTTTGGGGTCCTTTGGTAAAAGACTACATTATTCCAGGCTCCCAGAATTCGGTAGATGGATCTTGGAAGTGGAGGCAATTTGCACAGTTTAGACTAGATCCTTTGGAACTTAAGCAACTGAGGAAATTATTTGAAGGCAGATTCTCCTTGATCAAAAAGGGTAATGATGAAGTCATCTGGAATGACTCTAAAATAGGGGAATATAGGGTGAAAGATTGTTATAGAATTCTTTTAGGTACTTCCTCTCAGAATATATCTTAATTCTTCAATAAGTTATGTTGGAAAAAATTCTATCTTCCCAAAGCTGGAATATTATCTTGGGCAACAATTCAAGGAATAATTCTAACTGCTAATTGGTTTATGAAAATGGGTTATTGTGGTCCTTCTAGATTTTATCTCTATTACAATAGTGAAGAAGATACAAATCATCTGCTACTAACCTGTCCCTTTGCATTATAATGTTGGCAATGGTTATGAGAAAAATTAGGTTGGTCCTCTGCTTTTCCAAATGACATTATCTCCCTATTCACCTCTTGGTCGCAGCTCTTCAAAGGTAGTCTATGTGGTAATCTATGGATCATAACTCCCTCCATATTAATTTGGGAGTTATGGAAAGAAAGAAATTGAAGAATCTTCCAAGATATATCACTTGATAAATATTCAATTTTGAATTGAATGGAAACTTCTATAGTGGAGGTTATGAATGTCTGCATGCCAATTCAGAGTGCACAACATAAGTTCTATACCAGCTGGGATGATAAAATGATAAAAATTTGGTTTGGACTTAAGACCCCCCATACTAGGTAGAGGTTTGAAAGAGAATGCCAATCTGAGAGAAAATTGTATTTGGTCGCCTCCTTCTCAAGGATGGTTTTAATTGAATTTTGAGGGAGCCTCAAGAGGTAATCTAGGCCCTTTAGGGGTAGGCTACATTGTTCACTCCAGTGATGGTATACTTTTAGCTAAATTGGCAAGACCTTTGGAAATCAACACAAGTAATATGGCCTAGTTTAATGCACTGTTGTTTGGTTTGTCTCTTTCTGTTAAATTGGGTTTGAAGAAATTGGAGACTGAAGGGGATTTCATGGTTACAACCAGTGTAGTTAGAACTGGATATATGCCAAATTGGAAATTACAAGCGACTTTAGAAGTCATTTTAATCTTAATAAAAATGTTTGAATCTACAATGACTAACCACATATATCGTGAAGGGAATCATATGGAAAATGAACTAGCTAACAAAGCTTCCTTGGGCGAATATCTAAGGTACACTAGATAGGTAAGCAGATGTAATCACAATCTCATTGATATGTCAACTGGTAACATTCCTTGATGGTCACCTGGAGGGAGAATTCGATCAGAGGAAAAAGGTCACGTCTGTCTTGTTGGTATTAATGAAGATATCACCTCATATGTTGAGTATGGTCGTTGGAGTTGTGGAGGAGGTACTTGGATGAGACAACTGGCTTGCAAGAGCTATGAGTGGTTTACTTTGGAGGCTATACAATCATTCCCTCAGTCACATCTTATTTAATAAGTGTCTGATGGGTAGTATTTACTCTACAACTCCTTTTCATCTCTTCTGATAGATAGGACTATTGTCCTTGGGCATTTATGCAGGCTTATCTTTTCTCTCCTTTTTTAGTGAAATAGATAACCTTTAACTCAGAAATAATTATGACTTCTTTTTGTAGGTGATTATTAGTTAGCTCCAAAATTTTAAATTGCCATTTCTTTAGATTTCCTTGAAACATGTCAAAGGATTAGGGTGGTACGCAAGTAGCTTGCAATCGAAAGTGATGTGATGGATAATAGGAAGTGGTCAGGTTTGGCATGTGGGTTGGCTTGCAAATTTAACGCAGATTTTAGGCTCCTTCTTGGTGATTTTATATTTGGAGTATAAAAAAGAAGGTTTTTCTTCTAGCAGAGAAGAGCATTGCATAGGCTGTAGAAATCAGAAGATGGACACTCTGATCAAACTCCACTCTAAATAAGATTAGGTTTCCTTCGACACCCCCATCACCACTACCCAGCTCATGGAATTTTATAACTTCTAGCACTGTCTTGTGATACATGCGGTGAGGGAAGTGCTTGGATTCAACTTCTTAAGCACAAATCACAGATTTAGAGTAAATTCAAATATATGTGCTAGCTTTTGGGCTAGTATCTTGGCTGTTGGTTCTACAAAAATCTTGCCAGAGGAGATTTGCAGCCGCATGTTTGCAGAACAATATCTGGTGGGTCTTCACAATGCCATCATCAATATTGAAGCTAACCTTACCACCTCACTTCCTTGGGATCTTTCCACGGTCATGAGTGCTAGAGAACCTTTTTCTGGCTCTGGGTCTGGCCCAAGACAAAACATCTATGGAGGGCCTCCTAGACGTCTCTTCATTATGTAGGGATGGGAGTGGCAAGATCATCAATTGTGAAGGAGTGGGATGAGATGAGGCATACAATTCCTCACCAAATTTCTTGGCATAGAGTATGGATTGAATTTTCCTTACGGGGACAATTTGGATGAAGCCATTACCTAGGTCTACCGTTACAAATATGAAGATAAATTGGATGGCTTGGGAAGCCAAGACTCTTTAGACAATGAGGAGGAAGATGAAGGAATGGAGGTTGAGGAAGAGCAAGAGGAAGAGGAAGACAATGGAGAGGAAGATGACGGGGCTATTAAGAAGAGGATGAAGATGAGGACCTAGCTAAGGATAATGTTGATGAGGAACGAGAGGAAGAAAACATCTCCTCTTTTTTGGGTAGAAGTCCAAAATAAAACTCTACAACAAGCTCAGAGAATGACACCAATTTAGCATCAGATTGATGCCAAGAGATAAGTCCTTGAGGGCCTTTTTGTGAATATTTTGGTGATTAGTCTTTAGTTTTTTTTGGATACTGCATAGTTAAAATCTTTTGATTACCCTTAGTTGAGCCCTTGGTGCTCTTTTTGCTGTTCACAATCCTCTTGGTAGGGTTGGGTTTTGAACCTGCAATTCACTTTACTTTGATGTTTTTTATGTTTTATTAATATATATCTCTCGGCCTCGGCCCCTTATGGATTAAAAAAATAGAATTAAACAAATCCTTTTTTTACTAATTTATAAAATTACACAATAATATTGTCAATCTCAAACAGAAAAAAAGATTCTAATCTTAAAGAGACTGATTATTCATACACTAATTGATACCATGCCTATATGTAAAGCACTATTTACTATACCCGCACTATCAATCGTCAAATAAAAAAACACCATTTTCATTTTCACTCATAAGAGTAGATAAAACACTCTCAACATTCAACTCATATCAAACTCTAGGGATCTATGGAATAAAAAATGCAAGAAGAAATGATTTCTTCATCCTCATCCACACCTACCCAACAACCTACACAAAGATTGAATGTAGAAATAGTCTTCCTCATATCGTACAAGGTTGTGTTTTTATGTTGAAAGTAATAATTGCATCAATGGGGACCCCATTTTTTTCTATAGATTCAAGGTTGTTCTTATCATTATCTGAATGAAAAGTGGGGAAAACTTTGGAGCTGTCAAAAGTGTGGAGCTTTGTGTCCATAGATTTGCCCCACAGAACACCATACAACCCAATTACTATCACCATTCCTCCTAGCACACTACATTCAATTTGGTCCAATCAGATCAACAAATATGCAGAGTTTGTTATATATATATTTTTGGATGTAAACAATTATAGTAGAAAATCAAACCTGCCCAAGTAGATGTTTTCATGAAGAATAATGGAGTCCATGATTGCTGTGATTATCTTAGTCAAAGGAATGAATACAGTAGCAAATACAGGCCCCTTTATCCTCATGCATACTCCTTGCACATAGTATGCAAGCCTAGAATCCATCACTCCATGCATTTTTTAATAACATTACACCCTAAATATTTCAAATCATAAACATCATATATAATTTATAACTTGATATATTCTAAATGTAATCTATTAAACCCTAAAATGTCTAGAGGAAAAGACAATACCAGGTTATATAGGCAGAAATAATAATGAAAAACTTACAAATGGTAGTAAGATGATTCAAGTCAAATCCAATTTCCCATGCTGAAGAATGTTGTTCAATAGCTAAGGTGACTGCAGTTGATTGTAAGGTGCCCATCAAGCATATTAAGGTGGCAAGCAAAAGTTGTGCATAATACTTCTTAAGAAAAGAAGTCTGAGATCAACATTTCATTGTATTAGACCTTACAAAGAACAAGAATAAAATGGTTTAGTATTTTTTTTTTATCAATAAGGGGCCGAATCTGAGAATTTATATTAAACATAAAGAAAAAAAGCATAGTATGCAAGCCTAGAATCCATCACTCCCTGCATTTTTTAATAACATTACACCCTAAATATTTCAAATCATAAACATCATATATAATTTATAACTTGATATCTTCTAAATATAATCTATTAAACCCTAAAATGTCTAGAGGAAAAGACAATACCAGGTTATATAGGCAGAAATAATAATGAAAAACTTACAAATGGTAGTAAGATGATTCAAGTCAAATCCAATTTCCCATGCTGAAGAATGTTGTTCAATAGCTAAGGTGACTGCAGTTGATTGTAAGGTGCCCATCAAGCATATTAAGATGGCAAGCAAAAGTTGTGCATAATACTTCTTAAGAAAAGAAGTCTGAGATCAACATTTCATTGTAATAGACCTTACAAAGAACAAGAATAAAATGGTTTAGTATTTTTTTTTTATCAATTGTCAAAAAAAAAGCAAAAAAAACATATTAAACATAAATCCGAATCCGAGAATTTATATTAAACATAAAGCAAAAAAAACATAGTAAAAATAGTAAAGCAAACATATGAGAGTTTTTGGTTCAAAACCCAGTCCAACCGAGAGGACTATGAACCAATGTCCAGAGCAATACTACTCAACCAAAATGCTAAATTAAAAACATAGGTCTAGTTCATGTAGGAAAACAAAAAAACATCAAAAAGCTAACCCCCAGAGCTAATCCGTGATTCATATCAATCATAAGGGGACGTAGTGTCGTTCTCCATGCTTGAAGTGGAGTAAAATTTAGAGCTTTTCTCCGGGATTGTGTCTCCACTATTTCCCATCGAATCATCCTCCAGGGACACCTCAACTGATTCAGAGTCTTCCTCCGTAGCCTCTTCCATATCTTCTTCATCAGCCTCCTCATCGTTAGCCTCCCCCGATACCTTCACCGAGTCAACCTCCTTGTCTGAATCTGAATCACCACCCGAACCCTCACCCCCAATTTTGGTATCAGAAGACACCAGGCTACCCAATCCATCCAAATTTTCATCATATTTGAATTTGTGCACCCATGGAAGATTTTTTTCAATCTCATCTCCAAAAGGAACAAAGAGCCCATATTCAATTCCTAAGAACTTCGACAGAAAGCTAATCCCTTTCTTCATCATTGAGATATGCAGTTGTTTGTCCTCCCAATCCAACCCCCATAGGATATGGAGGCGATGAGGAGGGCCATCGTAGAAGTTCCTCCTAGCACCAACAAAAAACCTTGGGAATGGTTGTCCAATAGTTAAAGTCGTAGCCCGGTCCCATGGAAAAGGGGTGGTAAGGTCAGCATCTATGTTTTGGAGTACATTATGCAAATCCACAATTAATTTATTGAAGAAAAGCCTATTGCAGATTTCTTCACCATGATTCTTATGGGTTCCAGCAACAAGGAGGCTTGCCAAGAAACCAACACAAATATCTTAGAGGACCCTATATCTATGATTGGTATTTAGAAAATTTAAGCCCAGTACCTTTCTTACCGTGTGGAAGACCAGAGGGTGTTGGTACATGCAGATTTATCCAAGGTGATTGTGCGAGATTGGTTCATCGAAGGCCCGTTGCTCAACAATCACTCTAAATTTTATCAGGGAGTCCATTATGAGGAAGCTAAAATAGAAGTCGAGAAAAAGGCCAGAGCTGTTATGCTACAAACTTCCATGATTTACAAGAGCATAGGTGATGGCGTACTTAAGAGAGAAAGCGGAAGAATAATCACTCCCTCCCTGACAGTGTACCCATAGCTACCTTTCACATTAAAGGCCTTGTTGCAAAATGTAGCAAGTGGATGAATATAAAACAATCCTACTATTGCAAGTAATGTCCTTGCAGAGAGAAATACTTGTCATTTCATTTTCATATAGGAGAGAATGTTGCGTAAGGAAGTACACAAATGCATTTCATGTCAGGCAAGGAGATGTTGTGTAAGAAAAATGTTCCATCTGCATGACAGAGAGATGAGGAAAATCTTTTTCCATAAATTCAGCTTTAGAACAGTTAGTTGTGGTTGTCAAATCAAAACTACGAACACTTTTCCCACAGAAGTAGTTGGATGAAATGACCTAGAATTTAAAAGGAGTTAACAAATAACTTTAATACATTCCCCAAATGATGCTTTATTGGCCAAGTCATCTGCCAACACATTCCCCTCCTGAAAGATGTGATTGACCGTTATAAATTCAAATTTCTTAGTTAGATTTAGAATCACCTCTAAAATTGATTGAAGTTTCCAATTGTGTATCAAGCCAGTTCTTACTGCATTTATAGTTATCAATGAGTCACCTTCAATTTCCAAGTTTTTAATGCCTAATTCCAAAGCCAATGATAGACCATGGAGAAGAGCTTTGAATTCCACCATGTTACTAGTACCCCTTTCTAGTGGGCATGTCCAGTGCACAATCAAATGTCCCTTAGCGGAATGAATAATGCATCCAGCACCAGAAGGTCCTGGATTACCTTTGGAAGCACCATCGAAATTCAGCTTGCTCCATCCAGGAGTAGGAGGCTTCCATGCACAATTTGCCCTTAAACTTGCATTAGCTTTGGCACCAATCCCTATTACTGCAGGAATTTTTAATCCAAACCAATTCTTAATCATTAGATCATCCCATCTTGTGTACAATTTATGTTGCTCACTTTGTAATTGTATTCTACAATTCAAAACTTCCACAATGGATGCTTCAATTCTACTTCAAATGGATGTATTATCCAATGAAACATTTTGAAAAATCCTTCTATTCCTTTCTTTCCATATTTCCTAGATAAGGATAGAAGGCCAAATGATCCATAAGTTGCTGCAGAGACTTCCCTTAAAAATTAGAGGCCATGATGAAAAAAGAGAAAGAATGTCATTTGGAAGAGCAAAAAACCACCCAAGCTTGGCACATAACCATTGCCAACATTCAGTTGCAAAGGGGAAAGATACTAGTAGGTGATCCACATCCTCTTCCTCTTTATAGCATAGTACACATCTGGAGGGCCCACAATATCCCATTTTCTTGAACCAATTGGCAGTTAGAATCCTACCCTGAATTGCTGACCAAGAAAACATTCATGCTTTGGGGAGACAATTTTTGTTCCAGCATAGTTGATTAGAAGTTTGTGATTGTAGTTGAGAAGAGATGCCAGTGATGATTTTGTAACCATCTTTAACCTTATAATCCCCTATTTTAGATCCATTCCAAATTAGTTCATCTTTCTCCTCCATGAGTAGAGAGGATCTTTCTTGTAAGATTTGAACCAAAGCATTACGCTCACTAGGATCGATGTTTGGAATATCAAATTCTTTACACTTACAAGAGCCATCTAAAAGGTTATGTGAATTTCTGACAATATAATCTTTGACTAGGGGCCCCCATTCCCTAGCGCAAACCTGATTGATGTTGTTCTGTCCCAACAACATGTTGATACTAGGAAGCCCACCCCAAGAATCATCCCACAACCTTGCATACAACTCATCTTAATTGTTCCATGAGGTATAATTTTCTATGACTACTCTAGATTTGTAAATGAAATTCCAAATTCTGGAGCCTCTTGGTAGGATGGAAGTTCTAATCACTTTCTCATTATTTAGAGAATGAAAGTATTTTCCCCTCAAAATTCTGACCCATTTGAGATTTGGTTCTTTTAAAATTTTCCAATAAAGCTTTGCACCTAATGCCTGATTTTGTTTCATCTGATCCTTGATCTCGGTACCCCCTTCCTCCAAAGGTTTGAAAATCCTATCCCAGGAAATAAGATTAATCTTTCTTTTAGTGTTTGTGCCTTGCTTGAAGAATTTTCTCAAAATTTTAACTATGTTCCAATAGAATCCAGCTGAAAGGGAAAGACATGACAAAAGGTAAATAGGAATAGCAGCCAGAGTTGCTTTAATTAGAACCATCCTACCAAACCAAGATGACCACTTGGATTTCCAAGCATCCATTTTCCTTTCCATTCTTTCTTCAATAGGTTTCCAAGCTGCATCTGTTCTTAAAGTTTTATCACTTGGGATGCTAAGATATTGGCAAGGGAAGTAGCCAATTTTGAATTTAAATACCTTTTGGATATTCAGCTGAAATTTTTTCTTAGTATTTAAAAAATAGGTTGTTGACTTATCTTTGTTAGCATCTTGACCTAAAGCTAATGAGTATTTATTCAGGATCTCTTTCATATTTGATGCCTCTATTCTATTTGCTTTACGAAACAAAAGTATGTCATCTGCAAATTGCTGGTGTGTAATTGCTTTAACCAAAGAAGTAATTTCTACCCCATGGATGAGGCCTTGCTCTTGGTGCTTGATGAATCTCCCTCTTAGGGTTTCAGCCATGATAATGAAAAGGAAGGGAGAAAGGGGCCCCCCCTGTCTAATTCCATTGGTTCCCTTAAAGAAGCGCATTGGGGTCCCATTGATCAAAATGGAGAATTTCGGTGTGGAAATACAATAATAAATAAGATTGATCCATGCTTTAGAAAAACCAAAATTCTCCATGCATTTTGCTAGAAATCTCCAATGCACCCGATCATAAGCTTTCTTAATGTCTAATTTTACTATCATACTAGGGTGCTTATTGCATTGGATTGAGTGAACAACCTCTTGGGCAATAATTATTCCAGCTAAAATTGATCTTCCTGGAACAAACCCAGTTTGTTCCTCCCCAATAATTATCCTTAACACCAGTTAAAGTTTAGAAGCCAAAGCTTTCAACAAGGTTTTATATAAGGTATTGCATAAGGAAATTGGTATGAATTCATCCATACTTGAGGCATTATCCTTTTTAGGAATTAGAGATATAAAAGTGTTGTTAATCTCAGTTAAGAATCTAGTTGAAGATCTTCCCGCCTCTAGTGCCTCAGTAAGTTCTTTCCCCAAAATGTTCCAATAATGTAGAAAGAAGCATGGAGGAAAACCATTAGGACCTAGAGATTTGTTTGGTGCCATTTGTGAGAGTGTATCTCAAATTTCCTTCTCAGAGAATTATTGCAATCTGTTATGAGCTGTAGAATATCCCTAAGAAGGTCATTTTGAGGCTCAAGATGAGATTTATCAAATTGATTGAGTAACCTTGTGTAAAAGTTGACCATTTTTGTTTGAATTTCCTTTTGGTCCTGAGAGATAGTTCCATCTTCCTTTGTGATTTGATAAATCGTATAGGCAGTTCTATGCTCTTTTGTGCTATTATGATAGAATTTGGTGTTCTTGTCCCCTGCATCTAGCCAGTTTTCTCTAGACTTCTGTCTCCAATAGATTTATTCCTTAGCTAATATTTCTTCATGATCTCTTAAAAGATCTCTTTCTTGATCAAATCTAATCTTGTCCATACCCAATTGCATAACAATCTCATTCAAAATTTTAAGTTTATGTTCTATCTCCTCTTTGATAGAGAATATGTTATTGAAATGTGTTATGTTCCATATGAGAAAATTTTGTTTTATATACTTGAGCTTGGCTACAAATAAAAATAATTTGGAGCCCTTTGGTTTGCATTCCAACCACCATTCTAAAATTTTACTCAAGAAATTGTTATCTTTCAACCACATATTTTCAAGTTTAAAAGGGCAATGCTGCGGTTTATTTTCTCCTAGAATTTCCAGCTGTATGGGAAAGTGATCTGGTCCTGAAGTGGGAGAGATAGATGATTTTAGGTCAAAGTGAAATAGAGACAAGTCACCTTTAAAGAAGAACCTATCAATTTTTTCTGCAATATTACAAAGTCCCAATCTTTTGTTATTCCATGTGAACTTCCCATTTTCCAGTTCAATTTCCATCAGAGTTTCTGTCTGTAACCAATCTTTAAAATCTGTTTGGGATTGAGATTCCCTTTGGGATATCCCCATATTTTTTGAAAGGTGTATTATTGCATTAAAGTCTCCCCCAAGGATAATGTTCTCCTTGTTAATAACCTGAAAATGTTCACTAATCTCTTTCCATTCTTCTTGTTTTCTCCTTCTTGTGTTGGGTCCATACACATTTATAATGTGGAACTGAAGATTTGACTATAAGCATTTGACTTCTCCACTCATCCAATCAGCTATTGCCTTTAAAGTAGTGACTTTGGCAACTCTTGGATTCCATAATATGGCAATACCTCCAAAGGACCCTAGTGCATCAAACCCTTGAACCTGCCAGTCCCCAATAAATTTGGAGAAATTGGATAGCCCTACCATGTCCATCTTTGTTTCTTGAAAAGGTAGTAAGTCTGGTTTCGCCATTAGAATACATTGTTTGATTAATCGCTGCTTGTTAGGGGCATTGAGGCCCCTAACATTCCTGGAGAGGACCTTCTTTGTGACTTGGGAAGGAACTTCCCCTTCCCAACTTTCTATTCCATAATTTTAGCTTGGTCTATATCTTCCCCATCTTAAAATCTTAATGTCGACTAGGATTTCCTCCCTTTCCACTTTTTCTTGACCATACCATAGTCAGCCCTTGTTATAATCATAGAGTTTTTGTGAAAGCCTAATCTGGATGGAGGCAGAGAAATGTTATCATCCTTAGAAGTGTGTACAACCCTTTCCATATCTTTAGTAGTGTGTTCATCCCAAGCACCTCCATCTATTGTTAACTCCTGAAGCCCTTCTGGTGTTTTGCAAGAAGAGTAGCCCATTCCTTCAATGGAGTCCCATTTGTCTTCCCCTTCAACATAGTCCTCTAACATTTTTTCATTGAAAGAAGTTGAAATAGTCTCAATTCCCTGATTACTTTGGTCTAATCCCCCAAAAAGATCATAAATGGCCTTTAATCGAGGGGATATGAGAGAATTAAGAGCTTGATGCTCAGGCAGCTATTCTACTGAGTCCTCCCCTTCTTTTTTATTTCCCATTATTTTTAAAGGGATAATTCCACCTTTAATCTTACTCTTTAATTTTGACTTTTTGGGATAACCTCCCCCCTCAAAACATATCTTCTTTAGTTCCTTTTCTCTGATTCTTGAGGATTTCCTAGTTCCAGAACTATTATTCAAAGATTCAATATCCTTGTTATCTGTCTTTCTTCTTTGTGGAGTATCCATACCCACCTTTGCCAAAACCCATAAATCACTGATTTTAGTTCGCATTATTTCATCATCTTGCTTTTCAGTTACCACTGGCTGAGGTCCAATAACAACATTGTTTATCTTTGTTTTATTAATCACATTAGACATCCCCATCTCTGATGGAAAGGTGTTTTCAATCATTACTTCATCCGCGAGGTTGGATATAATTTCAGCTTGGACTTCTCTAAACCATTGTGTAAGTAATTGTTCTGCTACTCGTGGATTAAATCAGGAGATTCCAGAGTATGATATTACATTCTGTTTCAGAAGCAACACCTTAGGAGCTAGTGTTATGACAGTATTAAGCTCCGATTTTAGATTAAAACTTAGAATTTTTCTTAGATTAGTGTTTGTCAGTTGAAACAAACATTCAGTAAGATTAGGTTACCTAAGATCCAAGAGGTTATGCTCCGATGGAATTGGGGCCCCCAATAAGAGGATAGCGGGGTTTGTTCTTTTTTGAAAGTAACCCATGATTCTCCAATATAAAAGCCATAAGAAGATTAATATATTTTCTGTATAAAATCCTGTAGTTGTATCCCTACTTAAAGTAAAAGGTTCGTTAGAGAATCCTACCTCTGGGAAGAGGTCCAATGCATAATTCTGATCACAGGTCTAGACGGAACAAGAATCATATGGATCTGAGTCAATTGATGTTGCATTAGTATGGTTGGGTCCCTGAAAACCTTCCTTCGTACTCTAGGAAGAGTTTGCTTCGAAAATGGCAATGTCATGTGAATCATATGATATAGGCTGCTCCCACGTACCATACTTTGATTTAATCAAGATGGAATTTGGTAATTCTTTTGAGAGATCCATAAGTAGGTAGATCCCTATTGAAGCCTTGCCACGACTATATTGATGTTTTAGATAAATTTCCAATTTATTTCCAATATTTTGGAGAGTTTCTTCATCTCTATATTCCCTAGGAAGATTACTCAAACTAATCCACATTGGTATAAACTTGATCTCATTTGTAGAGCTATCAAAGTTCTACATCCACCTTTGCATATGCAATCCAAAGTTATTGTAGAACCAAGCCTTACTCTTAAAATTTTCTTCTCTGGTAATCTTATCAGAGAAAATTACAAGAAAATATCCATTCTCTAGAGCCAAAGATTCGATGCTAAGAATGTTAGTCCATTTGGATTCTGCCCATTCGGAAAACTGGAAATATGATAACTCTGAGTTCCATACTTTGCAGATAAGAGCTTGATGTTACAGGAGATGACATATTTGAGCTAAAAACTATGATGAGAAAGTGATAGAAACTTCCCCATTATTTATGTGTGAAGTCCCCATCCTTGTACCTATTTTATTGGTCTTTAGGTTCTCACATATTTCTTTTCTTTGTCCCATTTTGGGTACCTGTGGCCTATCTTTGGTATGCTGAATAGGTCTCCATTTGTAAATGGGGTTGCCTTTTTTGTGTAGCGCTTGATTTTTCCCAATGTATGAATTCGTATCCTTAATGCTCCTAAAAAACTGATTCCTGCGTGTGTATTGCCCAGTGAATTGAGGACCAAGACTTCTTTGGTAATGGGAGATTAATTGGTCTTCCTGCTTTGGTTGTGGGAAAGATAGGTAAGAAATTTGGGTTAAACTCTAGAGATAAGATCTCCTTGTGTTTGGATGAGAGACTCCTGAAGCCTCATTGTTCTTCTCTTGGAGGGATCCTGTCCCTGTTTTCCAACAACTGAGTTCCCTTTTTTTGAAAATATGACCATTTGAGAATTTCTGGATCCCCATTTCTGGCAGAGGATCTTTGAATCCTACCATACCGATCCTTTCCTCTATAATTTAAGGCTTTTTCCACCCACCTTCCCATCTGAAAAACCCATTGGGGTCGGTTGTGTCTGTTTAGGAGTTGTTTTCTCGTATCAACAACGCTCAGTTTGATTCTTCCCCTTCCCTCTATAGGGCATTGGAGAAGTTGAGCATGATAGCAGAACTGAGCATTGCACCTTTGATTGAGCAGAGGCTCCATCTTTTTGTATTCGTGTTTTCGTATTCGTATTGGTTTAGTATTAACTATTTGCAGAATAGATTAAAACAATTGGTTTTTGTTACTTGAAGAATAAACAGGGAAGACCAAGCAAACACTGAAGTAATTCAAGATGGCATGGGTTAAGCTGAGACAAAATGCACCAAAGACAAAAGAAAAAGGTCAATTTTTTTTCAAATTCATGAAAATACAGTGATTTTTTTGCAATTTTTTGTGGTTTTCGACCACAAAATATGCAAATCATAAAGAATAGATGCTGAAAACAAAAATCTATTAGATTTTTTGATTTTTGAAATTTTGTCAGTGATACATTTTATAAGGAGCTTAGCCGCATTTATTAAAGACATACAACCTTTAATCATATCAGCATTACTGTCATGAGATGTAGCAGTATTTGAAGAATGATGATGATTTAGTGAAGACCCAGACATGGGAAGAAGAGCTCCTTTATACAATTCTTATTCTCTCCACTCTGAATAATACAACAAATACCCTACCTTACAAACTGTTACATTTAGAAAGAGTGTAATGAGTACTTATAATCATCACATATGGTTGTAGTCAAATGGCAGCAGAATATGATTCTAAGTACAACGCACTATATATATAGCTTCTCATGGATTTTTCTTAAATATTAACTGATACGATAGTAAAAAATAAATTAACCATTTATTATTCTTTTATTTATATAGATAAGATGACTAATGAAATGGTAATCATGCCCAAGAGAATTGTCCAATTAAAATTAAGGAATTGTATGATTGTAAACTTCACTTGATAACACATTATGTCCTTATTTGAGAAAGAAGCAGTAGTTATAAACAATGAAATGCATTGCAAGGTAAGGACAAAACAGCAAAACAGCCATTACTGTAATAATGCTGGTACAGTCACCTAAGTTAAGAAAATGTAATCATGGCAAATGTTTCACCGCACATAAATTACTTTACTGTAGTGGTTTGATTTCCAAGAATTTCTTTCTCTTTTGAGGTAAGTAATGAAATGAAAAATATATTTGAGGAAAAGGAAAGGAGAGTGAAAGAAAATGAAGATACGTGCAAATGACTCAATTGGCATTTGAAATGTTGTGGACGGTTTCGAGTCACCAAATGGTACAAACAATGGGTTGTGAGAAGAATGTTTAATGGTTTCAATTTTCTTGTTATTTTTATTCTGTTTGAGGGTTTTGAATTTGCTCTTTCTTTCTATCCAAATAGCATTAAATTCAGGAGGATGGGCACAACAAGGAGCTTTATCTTTCTTTTGTCATACAATAATAATTTTTCCAATGAAATTTCTAATTGTATTGCGACTTTTTAATATGCTGCAGAGTCAACCGTACAACTATTTGTACACGATGAAATACTTTCATTTTAATAAAGTTGTTTCATTAATAATTAATATTTTTTTTAAAATAAGATTTAAATTGCTATAAATTTATTTTCAAAATAAGATTTAAATTGTTATGAATTTATTTTAATGATATGTGGCGGATTATTGTTGTTTAAATAATTAGTACATTTTTGGTAGGTTAGAAAGATTTTATCAAATATATTGTTTTAATTAGATCTTAAATCCTTAACATGCCAGTTAAGAGAGGGATAGAGAGGGATATATTGTTTCAATCATTAAACCATAAGATTACCCAAACACACAAAAAAGAGGAAACTTTATCAAATTTATATTGATACATATTTATAGTAATTCAATAATATGATTTTATTATTTTTACTTGAGAAATGTGGATGCTCTTTCATTTTCTACTTTGATATTAGACTCATGTGAAAAGGGCAATATATATGAAAGGATATAACTACAAGGATAATGTTTTGAATTCTTTTTTTAATTTATCTATTAGGACACTGATATATTATCATTAATATCAATTTATCATTGAATTTTCCTTTGTCGGGTTTTTGTTTGTGTTATTTAATCATTATGAAAACTTTGCCAACTCTTCCTATAATGTGCATTCTCTCTTTGAGGAAATAGGTATTGAAGATAGGCAACCCAATTCTACTACTTCAAAATTTGTATAAATTCAACTTATCAAGAATCACAGAACGAGTTGTAATTTGTTGCTTCTACAAAATATAATGAAATTTATACTTTCAAATATAGTAGGGTAATAGTTACCCCATTTTCATATTCATTTAGTTGGTGGCAATTGTTAACCTATTTACTAAGTGAACTTGCTAAGGTACCCTAGTTTGCAAATTATTATATGATATGGATTAGATTTGAGTTTATTTTTGAGCTAAGATGAAAGTACAAGAAAATGAAAGGAAGGAAAATCATCTATATAATGAAGTAAATGACATGCATATACTGGATCATATACAAAATTTAAGCATGGATGGTATGAATGTGCAGGAAGAAAAGTAAAGAAAATCAGAAGAGCTCACACAGGTTGTGAGCATAGCCAAACCTTAAATATCTTATGGCTACATATATCCATGCCTAAGTGAAACATAAATAGATAAAATGATACATGTCATTTTATTTTAAAAGGAAGAATGTTGAGTCCATTCCAACTACAGAACTATTGTAGTGCCTACAATGATCAAGATAGGTTAGATCTTGAAAATATAAGCAATAATTGATATCAAGATATCAGTAGAGCTATCAAAAGATGATCCATGCTCAAGGAAGGTGTAGACTCAAATGATGAAGAAAGAAGAGAAGTACCCTGTTTTACTTAACTTTTTTGTTATATGTGCAGGTGAAAAGGAAGCTATGACATTGCATTAAATTGCAATAAATGCCCTTGTTCAGGCATAGGAAGCCTTCAAGGGAAGCCATCACATGCCACCTTTGAAGTAAAACTATGTATGAACAAAAAAACCTTATGAAGATGCACCAAAAAGAACCAATACCCAATGGGACATTAAGGAGCAAGATAACAATTGGTATACATCATTTAGAAGGAGCTACAATCCATTACCAAAAGATCATTGTGTAGTAAAGAGAACACAATTTGTTCATATCTAGGTTCATCATTCCACCATGAGCTTAGAATATATGATCACAAGTGCATAACAATAAGCCTTCTCTTTTCAAAAATCAATGATCTATAATGCATGCACAAGATGTAAAAATGCACCATCTAGATCACCTCTTAATAGAGACCAACATTACAATGAGAAGTATGAGATGACCACTATTCAAGAGATGCATCATAATAGAGATATCAAAGCAAAAAATAGAGATACAACACCATGCCATAGTATTTTAGAGAATGGAGGTGTAGACCTTGCCATAGTATTGCAATATGGAAAATATACATTCTTATCATAGTGCCCCAAAAGTGTATACATAGTCAAGGAGAAGCATTGCATCTCAATATGGGTGTGCAAAGAATGAAGTTTTAAAGTTCATAAAAACAAAATTAATCATGATCTAAGAAATTCAATGGAGTAGAGCACAATGATTCTAAATGAATCTCAGATAACAGTGCCATTTCAAGAGAAAGAGGTAAAACAACATTCCATGATTATAATACATATGTAATGTAAACAGTGCAAAATTAGTATGATGCGCTAATTATGGATTAAAATCAAGAACAAAATAACAATGCAAAATCATCGTGATGTCCTCAACATTCATGCACATGATTCAATAAAAGAAAATGTATTTATATATCCCAAAAGACAAACATCATTTGCACATGCATATCTTAGAAAATCTGCATTTTATACATCTCTATTTCACATGTATCTATGTAAAAAAAGAAAGCATATGATGTGTAATAGAAGCATGATGCATTTGCATATGGATACATATATCTCAAAGAAGAAAAAAAATCAACATATCTATCTCTTTCTCATAAACCAAATAGAAAGACATGGAAAGAAAGCATAGTTCTATGAAAGAGAAAACAACAACAATGATGCCCTAAGCCTTGGGCTCCCAAAGAATGAGAATATGCAGTCTAAATCTGAAAAGAATGAAAAGAACAATAGAAAACATAAGACACGCCCCATGTTCTGGAAGAAAAACCAGCAAACATGCTTCCAAATGAATGCAAAGAGTAAGAGCTACCAGCCCATAAGCCACGACCATGAAGAAAAAATAGTAAACTATCAAATCATGAAATGAAAAATGATCACCTACCTCATACCTATATTTCCATCTTCAAATCCAATCCACAAAGCAAGGCTCGGTCACAAAGGGAAACATCTCCAAGCAATAGCATCTTCCCCATTCAAAGTAAAGATAAGGCTCCAGTTCTCTTCTTGATGCAAAGTGGTTTAAAAAATTAAAAAAGGCCAATTTGGATATGTTTTTTAAACATCTATGTTAAAAGTGGGTATATTATAAGGTATGTTTTTAAAACATATTTGTTTGATATTGGATGATGTCTTTAGGTGTCATTTTCACTCTTTTTAGTGGGGGTAATTGTTTAATAAAAATGTGATGTTTTAAATGTAAAATCATGTACTTTTATTATTATAAAATATTTGACAAGTTATATTGTTATAAATCACCTTGTTCAAATATTACCTACCCAATGCATGACTAGGGGAATTAGGTGTGATTTGATTTTGAAAGAGAAAGACTTTTTAAAGCATAAATTCTGAAAATATGCCATGTCACCACCTTTTAGGGGAGGTTAGGTCACCTAACTTTGAACAACATATTTCATGGACCTAAAATACAATTTTTTCCAGGATTCCTACTTCTTTTAGTGCCAGATTTAGTGGAGACAGTCATGAGATTCCATATTTCTCGGAGATGTATTTTCTCACCTCTCACTTTTGGTGATAGAGGCAGTTCTTGCATCCTATCTCACCCTGAGATATGCATGTTTGTAGCTCTTGGAGAAGAAAATTATGTCTTGGCTCTTTTGGTTGAATGCAGAACAATAATCCTTCTTTTCCTATTTTTCTCTGAGTCATTTTATGAGTTTTTTTTCAATGCTATTGTGATTAAAATTGGTCCTTTACTTGATGTAATGTTCATTTAAATGTTCAGAAGGACATTTTGTTTCCTAAAGTCCTAATTTGTGTGCATTTACAAATAGTTTAGGTTGTGGAACTCATTTCCCTTCCTATCTACAATCAACACCTTATTATTTCTAAGGACAACATTATAAGTAGGGTAAAGTTGTGAAGTTATAAGTTATTATTTAATGCACATTGTGAGTTGTTTACAATCTGTGGATCTTGAAAATTTGGTGAATCACCCTAGTTTCATTTCTAATTTTAAAGTTAATGCTCTTCTCTCCCCTTTCCCTTCTAAGTCCAGTTTAAGTTTTCAAGTGATTCAAGGGAAGCCGACCCTTAACCCAGAGGTCTACTTACATCATAGGTCACCCACAACCTAAAAGTAGTCCCATGTTTTAGAGGATCGCTAGGTTTCATACTTAGCCTTGCGGGTGCAATCCTTAGTGACAATAGTAATATAGTAGGGTAATGTAGATATGTGATTAAAACTTGTAACATTAAATAATTTATATTAATTTGGAGAGAAATTATTATAAATCATACGTACTTAAGATTACAGTATCAATTAATAAATTATAAGATTAACTTAATCATTTTTTTTCTTTTGTAATTTTTGAAGATGTGGGTTCCTTTGTGATGCTTGTGATGGTTTGGGGGCTTTTTCTCGTGAACTTTGACTCCTCCTCTTGCTATCATTCTCCCTCCATCATGAAGTTTTATTTCTATATATCTGATTGTACTCTATTATTTACTTGATATATTTCACAAGAATAGAGAATTTTTTGAAGAATACTCTATTTAGACAAGTATTTTTTGAAGAATAGAGATTCTTTTAGACAAGCATTATGGTTTCAAATAAATTATCCATAGAAAATAAAAATTCAAACAAAAATAATAGAAGAATTCACATGAAATGGGAATGAAATGTTGCCTATCTAGACAAATCATCAATAAGTTTTTTGAATAGTTTAAATAAAATTCTTGGAGAAGAAAGACTTAATGTGAAGATTTTGTAAAAAGGTATAAATAATTAGATTTAAGATGGAATATAGAATCATTATGTCAAAGTTGATAAGTAATTTGAGGTTTCTTGTTTACTAGATAAGAAAAAGTAATGCTCCAATAGATGATAACAATATTAGAACTATCATGTTTAACATTTTTATTTATAAATGAAATAGTTTTATTTTAAATTTTTAATAGAACATCACAAAACCTACTACACATTATTTCATATATTTTAGTTAAAGAAAATACAAAAAATTTAAAATATATGGAAGTTGTTCCAAACATGAAAATCTATTATGGTCATGAAGCAATAATTAAAGATGAGGCATCTATTTCGGAAATGGTCAATACTTATGTTTGTAGCTCAAAATCTTTGTCTTCAACCTTCACAACACATGATTCCAAAATTCTTAGCAACTGGCCTAGGATTCATATTCCATTCAAGGGAGTTTTGGTGGGAAAATGGACAAAGAAAGATATCATAACGGATGTGAAATGGAAGCCTCCAGATACAGGCTTCATTAAGATAAAATTTGATGGATCTTCTAAAGGAAATCTAGGGATTTCAGGGGCCGTATGGGTTCTTAAAGATAGTTGTGGTCATATTTTTAGAGAGGTTGGGAGTAGGTTGTCTGCGGGAACTAATAACATGGCAGAGGCAAGAGCTCTGTTATCTAGTATTCAGAGGGCTGTTAATCTCAGCATTAAGAGTATCCATATTGAAGGGGACTCCCAGCTTATCACTTCAGCTCTATCCATAGGAAAAATCTTCAAATGGGAGATCAAATACATTCTGAATGAAGTAAGTAAACTTCTTTCCAAATTTGAAGACTAGAAAATTTCTCATTGCTTTAGGGAAGCAAATTGCCTAGCTGATTATCTCACAAATAGAGGAGTGCTTGTGGAGAGTAGGTCAGTGGAATGGGATCAACATGATATTTTTTCAGTTACTCCATACTCATGAGCTGGTGGGTTATTTCGACATGGAATTGCCTTTGTGGTAACTTTATGGGATCACTACTTTTCAGTTGTCATTGTCACAATATCAAGATATAATGGTTGAGTTCATGGATGTTATATGATGTACAAGGATGGGTTGAAAGTTTCATGTCACCTATATCTATGGATAGCAATTTTTTTGTATTATGTTTTGGCTAAGAGGGGGGTTTTCTTCCAGCTTCTTTCCCCCCGGTGCCTCTCCGAAGTAGTTATAAATAAAATACAATGGCAATGCCATTTTTATCAAAAAAAATTAAAGATTAGTTTCAAACAAAGGGGAAATAGAGTTTTAATACTATAAGAAAAAATTCCACATGACTTGGACTTGTAGAATTCAAGCTAAATATATTCTCACTTGAAAAAATAAAATGACAAATAATATGAAGTTAACTCATCATATGTTGAGGATGAAGATTTATTGCATACTTTGGTTGAGTTTTTGTTTCTTAAGATTAAAGACAAAATAAATGTTTCATAATATTAATTTGATGACAATAGTACAAGTTCATAAGTTACAAATATAGTTATGAACTACATAAACCAAGCATACAACGGATACTATATAACTAACAATGTAATAGTACAACAATATATAACTAACAATGTAATAGTACAAAAAAATTCCCTCTTGTTACATTATTCATATAAATGTA
The DNA here is from genome assembly GCA_018584345.1 of Thuja plicata. Classification (NCBI taxonomy): domain Eukaryota; kingdom Viridiplantae; phylum Streptophyta; class Pinopsida; order Cupressales; family Cupressaceae; genus Thuja; species Thuja plicata. The sequence continues at coordinate 3,658,946 of MU227069.1, forward strand.
TCATCAAAAACTCAAATTTAACATTTCCAAAGGATCCCCTTTTAGAATTACATAAAAAATTGTTGATTATAGAAAATAATAAAACATTGTGATATTGCTATTAAGAGTCAATTGTCTAGTTTTGGAGTAAAACATATTGACCTATATTTCATGAGTAGTGAACTCATCTGTCATGATGATGAATGGAATATTTAGCACTCATTGTATCTAGGTGATACTCATAGGGGTGATGCATCGAGCCCTTCTTAGGAGGTCACCCATCATAGTATTGCTCCAGCTCAAGTGCACTTAACCATGAATTTTCTTCTAAGATTAAGAACACTTAACCTGATACCCCATTTTTACTTGAGTTGGAGAAATACTAGGATGAATGACCTCTTGGGAAGGTCTCGATGCTTCACCCATGTGAGCATCACCTAGATGTAATGAGTGCTAAGTGTTTTATTGATTCTCATGAGAGATGGGTTCTCGTGAATCACTACTCATGAAATATGGATCAATGTGTCTGACTTCAAAACTACACAATTGAATCCTAAATCAAGTGGAACTCCATCAAGATACCTCATAACTCTTGTCAGGGCATACCTTCAATCTTAATTCTCATGTTTTCAAAATATTATCTCCCAAAATTCATGAATCATAGATTATCACATTTTTGGATAATAATCCATATTAAGTTATAGAAATAGAGATGTATCAAGTTTTTCATTGACCCTTGTAAGGCTATAGGTCCTAATAATACACTCATGAACTCTCTAGACAAAAATACATATTGATTTCATGAAATCTCTTACCTATCTTAAAAATATTTGCGTTATATGTGCATTCTTAAAATTTGTTTCTGATTTTAAAAAGAAGCCGAAACTGGGGGCTGACCTGAACAAAAAACCAATACAAGGAGTGCTGACAAATAGCAAAGCACACACACAACAAACCCTCAGCCTATGCCAATTTTAAAAACTAAAAACCAAGAAAGAAAATCAACAGACCCCAGCTCCAACACGAAGCTGGTAACCAGCCTGGAAGTCCTAACATGCCCCAACCTCACCATGAGGTTGGTAACCAGCCCGTGGTGGTAAGTAACAGTAAAGTTAGCATTAAAAATAACAAACAACAGATTACAAAAACTTGAGATTAACCGAAGATCTAACAGGCCCACATCGCCCAACTAAAAAGTCAAGGTAAAAAAATTAACCATAAACAGAGGAAAAGGAAGCTACTTGGGGTTACCTTCCCCGCCTTTCAATAGGAGCTTAAGCCAGTCGTCCATGAAGAACTGGTATAATTCTTCATCCTTTCGCTCACCTCCCGAGTTGATTTTCTCCATTTGAAGGAGTTGGAGCATAGTGGCAGCCACATGCATGACCTTCACAACAAAGTCCACAATCCTATTAAAGCTTTCCCTGAGATTTTTAATTTCCACCCTCATTTCCTTTAGCTCCACCTTAGGGTCAGACAACCATATGGGCTCCTGAGGACCAGTAGTAACAATGGGGGTGTCACTCACAACATCAGGCATTTTCTCCTCTATTTTTTTTAGGGTCCTCCAGGGTAATATTTATAACCACCTAGGGGCTAGGGGACTATGAAGTTAGGATCGGCGAGTCTTCTTTCGTCTCCTCAAAAAGCTTTTTCTTTGAAAGATCAAAGGCAGGGAGACCGAAATTGGCAAAGACATCAGAGTCATGACTTTTCACAGACCCATCCACAATAGGGCTTTTCTTCTTTTTTCCCTTTCTTTCTCCTCAACGTTAACTTTCTTCCCCACTTTAGCTTTCCCCCTGGTGACTTGCTTGATATCTTCTTCCTCCTCCGAATCTTCTTCCTCTTCATCCTCTTCAGTGATTCTTAAAATTGTTTAACACAATAAAAGAAAGTTAAAAGAAAAGAAGAAAAGAAAGAAAAAAATGCCTCTCATATAAATTAGCATCTCAAAGTGAGAACTGACTTGAGATGATGTAAATTCTAAGAAAACAACACAAAATAAAAAAAGAGTTGGGAAGAGACCCTTCTTAAAATAATTATAGGATTCCTTATTAGCATTACTACCCAATCTAGTAGATCCTAAAGCACATGCTTCATCACTTCATCTACAAGATTTTCTAACTCCTCTTTACTATCAAATGGTTTCTCCTCCAACATTGAGCATTAAACCTTTACCACCACAAAAGTTTTAGTTATAACATATTTGATCACTCTAATCATATCCTTCCATTTGTATATAAAGTACAACTAGCCACCTAGAAGCTTCACATTGTTAATGACCTTTGAAACACAACCAACTTAAACTACATTATTGACCTAATGTATTTAGGTTATCCCAAACCTATAGTCACTTTGAAAGAAGGTGAAAATAATTATTTTCTAACTATTTATGTTTATCTACAAAATTATATGTACACCCAAGGAAAGAACATGTTGGATTAGGACCAAATGTAGTTTAACTATTCCACTATTTCTAAAGGCTTTTTATGAGCTCTTTCTAAAGAAAAAATTTTGGTCCTACCAATTCTTGTCCTTCTGCCCTTTCTAGAGTTACACAGAATATGGGTTTCACTCAAAATATGATCCCTTTAATTCAAATTATTTTCTACAAAGAAATGATGTGCATTAGAAGGAAAGAATACTATAGTCCCTTCTAGGTAACTAAACTTAATATGGATGTGCAACTCAGTCTAAATTTGTTGTACTTCAAGAATGCTAATAAAATAATTGCAATAAATGGATAAAATATATGAAAATACAATCTTGGTACATTTCTTAATAGTAGATTCAATATTGATAATGATTGGTATTATTAATGAAGAAAAATAATTTCTATCAAAGACAAAAGCCACTTTCATTGTTGTTTACATTTACTCATAGAACTCAAAGTACTACTAAGATTAAAAAATAATTGTAAGCAAATAGAGTTATCCATTGTGTGTTTTCATACCTTATTCCTCGGGTAATTTCAAATATATTGTAGGCATAAAAGTAAAAAAAAAATTACTCAAAACTACCAAACTCACTAGATGACCCCCTGACATTGATTTGATTCTTTCTCATGCTTCTTTGCAACATTTGAAGCTAATTTAATTAGCATCAACAAGTGCCCATTAATTACCTTTTCCCTCTCATGCTACATAGGGTTTTTCACACCAATCAACTCTTAAAAAGTTTCATAATTATCATTTTCTATATATTAAATTTTTTATCACACAATGGATTCATTTTTCATCTATGCTTACATGTTCCATATTTTTAAATGTTAATTTATAGATTGATATTTAGTAGTGTGTACATATATGTAGCTCTAGTAATGACTTAAAGCACAAAAAAAGAATAATAGTAATAACATATTCCCAGTTATTCAATTTATTGCATCCTATGTTGAATTTTAAGGTATTGATAGATGGTAATGTAGATTCAATTGTATAAACATATAGCATTATCATATTATGGGTACTATGCTCCCTTTGAACCATATCCCTAGATGCTACAATAAGAATAACATTATCAACATTCAATTACAAATAATTTCTTAGTTTTTTTTTATAATTCATTTCCAATCGTATTTCTTAGATAGACAAAAAGTCCCTCTTTTGTACTTAATTTTAAATTATAGGAAAAAAATCTACCCAGTTTACTTGTTTCTTTATTTTTTTTGTCTTCCTAAGGAGAAAACAAATTAACGTAAAAAACTCAAAATTTGAGAGGGTTCATTATTTTTTTATGTTTGAATATTGAATTTATATGCATACTTGTCTACCCTCTAAACTTGAGATTCATGGCTGGTTTAGGATTCACTTGTAGCTTTATGGACCGAAATTTAATGAGTCATGTCATTTACCATTATGATGAAATATATTTATACAAGTACGTACCACTAAATAGTACAAACATGTGCAAAGTATTATATTTTTTTTTTCTTATGTTCATTAATTCATATACACACATCCCCTCATGTTAAGCCACCACCTTAGCTTAGACACACACACTCTTATATAAAAAAATTAAACCTCATTTATCCATGCTTCTACCTTTATCTAACCATTAGTACATGTATCCAACTATCTATTCACATAGGGATATTTTTGTTGTTTTTCTTGACCCTTTCCATTATAAAATTTAAAGTAATTGATTAAATCCATTTATTTCCCTGCCTTGAGCTAACTATATACATATTTTATTAAATATGGTGTGTACTAGTATTTAAAGCCGTTTAATAGCATTAATTAAAAATATACAACTTGAAAAATTCTCTCTTACTATATAGAATTATTGGAAAAATACATAACAATAATTTTCTATTGGGTAATTTGAATGAAACAAAAATTGTACATATGCTACTTCTTAGGAGGATTGCTTGATGTGTTCCATCTTTATACACATTTCTAGAGGTGAAAATTTTATGATACATTTCCTTTTAATACAATGACATCCCTATGAATGTATTTTTATATGCTATCAGGTTTAATATATATAAAAAAAAGGGGGTAGAACCATATTGTTTAGGTGAGATTTAGAACTAAGTTACATTGCATAGATCCAACCTTACACACAAAATTGATCTTAAATAAATGATAAATCCAACATAGATTTTGACTATTGATTGAAAACAATATTATTTTGTTAGAGGATACAAGTTTGATGCTAGAATGCCTATCACTAAGTTAAACATTTTTCAACTGTATAATTAAAAAATTATATCTATTATATTTATTTTTGAAATAATTATTACAAGACTATATTTATCATCTCAACAATTATTATTTAATCTATACTAATTTATATTTATATCTACACATCTTTTAAATTATCTCAAATTAATCATAAAATAAGTTTACATTCTCTTAAAACATATTGAATTGTAGTTTAAACCTTGATGCATGTATGCGTACATGTGTGTGTGTGTGCGCGCGCGCGCATGTGTATAAATGTATGCATGTATGTGAGTAGACGTACATGTACATGCGCATGCACACACACTTGCACATTCACATGCACATACACTTGCACATTCACATGCACATGCACATACACATACACATACACATACACATACACATATATTCCTATATAAATTTTCATTAAAAAACACCTAAATTAATGTCAAGGGTATGGGTTCTCCCTTATCCATACAAAAAAAACTATTGAATTGCAATGTTACATAAAAGCTTGGTGAATGTACATTCATTCTATATTCAATGTTACATGAAAGCTTGGTGCATATACATTCATTCCTACGTTGGTGATATTGCTATGGTAGCAAGGAAATTCGTACTCTAGAAAATTGATAATGGGTTGTCATTTCCTACTTTACATGTTAGCTACAAACAAACAACAGTCGTTATTAAATATGACATTAAATCCATTGTGAAATTCTTGATCCCACTGAAATAATTTCTTAGCTGATTCTCCAGCTTTTTAAAATGATATTGGATTTGAAGTTTATATACATAGTGAAGAAAATCATATTTTGGGACATAATTGAGATGAAATTCTATAGTGTGCCTGTTGGTGCATCCATTGTCTTGTGACTTGTCATTGTCATTGGCTTTAAATAATCTTTGAAAAGGAAAAAATTATTGAATTGAAGAGCCACAAATGTTTCAATAGCTCTATACATTCAACACTCTTTACGGCCAATTTCGTTTTTCCATTTGCCACGTTCAGTAAGAGAAAAAAACTGTATGCTAGTGTTCCTGCTCCTCCCCATATTGCAGTTCCTGCTCCTCCCCATATTGCAAATGCTAACTGAGTCATTTGCACATAACTTCATTTTGCTTTGCTCTCATTTGGTTTCACTCTTTTTCAAGTACTTCATTATTAAATACCTGTCATTCTCATGAGGACCAAATAGGTCAATAAGAAAAAATGTTGCCTGAAAAGATGCTTGTTTCTTGTTACCTAACTATACGAATAACTTTATGCTTACCAATGTTTTGTCCCTTTTTGATCTCCATTGTCAATAAAAGTTGATTTATTTGCAACCATGCAAACATTGTGCTCTGAAGTCAAGTACATCAAAGCAATAAAAGTAGTTCTTAGAGAAAGGAATTCTTAAAATCTTATTTCAATGGGGATGGAGATGATTGATAAAGCAAAGCCTTACATAGCAATGATAAGCTTGCAATTTGGGTACGCAGGGATGCACATAATTACTAAGATTTCTCTTAATAATGGAATGAATCACTTCGTTTTGGTAGTCTACAGACACATCGTTGCTACAGTTGTTCTTGCTCCTTTTGCTTACTTCCTTGAAAGGTATCTATTTGTGTACATGAACTCATGATTTTACACTATAAATATTTTTCTTTGCTTCTTAGCTCTACGTGGCTAATTTAAAGCTTGTCCCGATGATTCGAATTGCAGGAAATCGCGACCCAAAATGACTTTTATCATATTTTGTCAGATTTTTGCTCTTGGTTTGTTGGGGTAAATATGGAGGTTTCTTTCAGTTTATCGTTTTTACTCTTACCTTTTTTCATCATAATTAGCACAGATCCTAATTGATGACTATCTTATATTGGCAGACCTGTAATTGATCAGAATTTCTATTACCTGGGTTTGAAATTTACTTCTCCTACATTTGGAGCTGCATTAAATAACATACTTCCTGCCACTACTTTTGTGATTGCTTTCATTTTTAGGTAATCACTTAATATTATTACTTTTTATTCTATATTATTCTTCAATCTTTGCTTTTTACATCTTCGATTTTTAGTTGGAGAGGTTTTAATCTAAAAATTTGTGTTTCTATAAGATAGGTAAGAGCTTTTATGAATGATGTCAAATATTCCATTAACAGTATATAATTAGTGTCAAATCTTCCATTAAAATATAAAATTAGAGTCAATTTTTCTATTAGAATGTGTTGTCTTATGTAGAATGGAGAAAATAAGAATTTGGAAGATACGAAGTCAAGCAAAGATAGTGGGAACTCTTGTGTGTGTGGGTGGAGCAATGCTCATGACCTTCTACAAAGGACCCATTGTTCCCATGCCTTGGTCATCAAATAACCATAGTAATTCTCCAAATGCTACTGCATCTCATGATAATTTAAAAGGTTGCCTGTGTTTAATCACAGGAACCCTTGCTTGGGCTTCCTTGTTTGTCCTTCAGGTATCTAACTCTACTTATAAATTCTAATCAATATATTTATTCTAACCCTGATTGTTCTTCGAATTTAATTCAATCTAATTCCATCATGAAATCAGGCTTCAGTTCTCAAGAAGTATCCTGCACAACTTTCCCTTGTCACCTTAATATGTTTGATGGGCACCTTACAGTCAATTGCAATCACCTTGGCTGTTGAACGACGTCAATCTGCCTGGGCAATTGGATTCGACTTGAACCTTCTTACAGCTGTGTATTCTGTAAGTTCAACTTTTTCGTACTTGAATCCGTTTATTAATATATTTTTATCTGAAATTAAAGTTTAGAATGTGTTATTTAAGTCGAATTCTTCACCATTGAATTCATTCATATATTTTCTATAGAATAATTGAGATACCCACATATTGATTTGAAGAAGGTGATGTTTTAAATGAGGTCAGGGAGTTATAGGTACAGGGGTTGCATATTATCTTCAAGGGTTGTGCATGAAGACAAAGGGGCCAGTATTTGCTACTGCCTTCATTCCATTGACTATGCTAATTACAGCAATCATGGACTCCATTGTTCTTCATCAGAGAATCTACTTGGGCAGGTTTGTTTTGCCTTCTATGCTTTATGAATAAAAGTATAATATTATAATATAACATTCAAGTTGGTTTAATTAAGTTTTATGCATTGCAGCGTGCTGGGAGGAGTGGTGATAGTAATAGGATTGTATGGTGTTTTGTGGGGCAAAGTGAAGGACATAAAGCTTCCTGCTTTTACTAGCTCAGAAATGCTTCCCACCTGTCATTCTAATACTGACAAGAACCAGCCTAAAAACATTGAAGCTTGTGGGGAACTTGTTTCAGAGAAAGGTATTTTAAAGATAAAAAATTATAAAAGTGAGGAAAACTAGTTGAAGAATCATGGATTGTTCATGACGATGATTGGCGTGATAGAAGGTGGACTGCATGCAGTTCATTTGAAACGTCCATCGCATAACGCAAAGTTGGATTGTTGGGAATGCTTTTGTGAAATCTTGTGAATAAAGGGAGACAGTAGTGGATTGTCTGGGAAAGTAGAGTACGTCAATCAATTTGTATAGACAAATGGTAGTGGGGATACTTTATGTAAAAAGGGAATGTACTTTATAAGGAATTTTAAATGAAATGGAGTCATTCTCTGACTTGTAAACTTTAATGTGGCAAACAACCTCTCAGGAGAAAAGGGGATTTAGTAACTCCATCAACTATAGTATAGCAAGTTGGAACTCAATGGATTTTTTTGAATGTAAATGTGAATGAAATAATAGAAGTTCATTGACAATCTGAAAGTTTTTTACACTTAATTATAGTGTTGGTAAAAGAATCTTCTTATATGAATAACAAGTGTTAATAATATTAAAAAGGTTATTTACATCATTATTGTTTGAGAATAATAATCTTTTATTTAGATTTATTTTTAATAATCTATCTATATTACTTTATAAGTACTTTAGTGATTAGTATTATAATTTTGTTGTGATTAAGTCAATAAAGAGGGGGCCCAAACCTTTGTATCAAGCTCAAAGGCAGACCCAAAGAGAATTCACAAGTAGTGAATTCTACCAGCAAAACACCTAGCAACGATATTAACAAAGACAAAAACAAAGAAAACCTCAAAAAGACCAAACAACACAAAGGCTCAAAAACTAAAGGGAAGGGACATTGACCTCCTTCCACTCCTAGTTTAATTCTTTCAGTGTCTTCAAGAAAGAGCCTTTTTTCTGAGTGCAGTGTATCGATGATGAAGTAGCATGACCTACCATGCCCGCTGTTTTTGTTGAATCTTTCATTCACCTTTTAACTTCTTTACATTTGAGCTCCTCCTGCATGATTTGGAGAGAAATCGAAGTCTTCTCCATCATGTTCTTGTTGAGTTTAACAATTTCTTCAAGCTTCACATTAACCTAATCCTGATTAGTTTTGATATTGGCTAAAGCATACGAAATTTATTGTTTCTCTTCCTCTTAAGGGATCAAATAAAAAAGATCATGAACTTTCTCTTCAATAAATACCTAGTTATCTAATCAAATAGATAGCTCATCCACCACTTTCCAAGTTTGAGTGTCCTCAACACCCTACAACCAATCTCTTTCTCTATTATCAACCTTTGCCAAGGCCTCAATCATATTAATCTTTTTTGTGGGCGTATGGAGATGTGTTGGCAACCATTTGATGATTGCATTTTGTCTATTATAGAGGACACACAAACTATCAACTTTCTCCACAATCCATTGGTAACTAGGTAAATCTTCCTTAGGGGTGGGATCATGGGAATAAGAAGTGAAACATTTTGAGGAGAAGAGGTCATAGGAGTGTCATTGTGAGGGGAAGGGGGTCCAAGGCCTTGTGAGGGAAAGTGGGTTCATGAGATTTGTTTATGTTCTTTGAGGGGTATTCTCAAGGGTCCATTCCAATTTCGTAGACCAAGAGGAAGAAGAATCCTCAGAGTCTTCAAGGGATTCCTCAGGAATAACATTTTTCCCTTTTCTCATGGTTTTCATAGTTTCCTTTCTTTAGGGATTAATCCTAGTTGAGGAACTGGGAGGCAAGGTGTTAGTAGTAGAGGATGAAATTATTTTTTCATCTTTTTGGTTGGAAAGCTCAACAATAATAGGGGAAGGTTTAGTGCTTGAGCTAGGGGTGAGGGCTAAATGGAAGTTAGACAATCTAAGTAAAAGACCTTGGTGTAGAGGGAGCCACCCTTTGATTTTGGTTTCTTTAATGGACTGAAAAAGTGATGATGAATTCCAGAAAGGAAATTTGGGCTTAATGCAATGTCTGAAATGATTAAGCATAGGAAAGAAATTGGAGTGAAAATGTTTGAGTCTACCTTCTATAGTGATGAATTTTATGAACACCAATGCCACACATTTTCATTCTCTAGGGTGCTCTTAATGATTGAAGCTATTCTAAAGCTGAGGAATGTTTACACCAGGATAGAGGAACTTCATTAAATTATTCTAATAGTGACCTTTTGAGTTTCTATGAAGAGCCATCTTTTCAGCCACCTAACCAGTAACAACAACAAAACATTCCATGAAGACAACAAAGGAGACCCTGCCAATGGTGGCCATTCCTTTATTCAAATATTTGGTGAAATATTTAAACAATCCAGGTCAAAACCCTTTATCCTCTCCACCTAATTAGGCACATTTTCTGATTCTAGAAGAGGCTAGAGGATAGCATTATTCTTAAACTCCTCACCATTATCAAGTTCAGTATAGATGATCTCTCCTCCCATGGTGACTTGGTAATTAGAAAGTAAACCCACAAGCAAAAAATAAGGAAGAAACGAGATAGAAATGTTTGTGACACAGATTTTGAGGAATACCAAGGAAATCATTTCCATAAAAATCCTTTCCTCTATATAATTATTACCACTACATTATTATTAACTTTACATTCATGAAAACTCATCAAGAAAAAATAGGGGGGCTAGACTGATGACATGTAACTGATTGAATGTTTGAAGATGCTAAGTTGATCACCGAAATGTAGAAAGATAATGCAAGACATTAAATTAGTTAATGGATTGTATTGTCATTGATGCCAATCTGATATAATCTAATCAATTATAATCAAAGTGTCAAAGACTTCAGAGAATCAGAGAGAAAAGGATTATGCTTTCAGTAATACATAAAAGACAAGAATTCACTAAGTGACTTCAAACAATGACGGCTAGTGGAACCTGACAGACAAAGATAACTAAAAGTTAAGTCACATTGATGCCCAAGAAAATAAACCGATGAGCATTACCGAAGAGAAGAATCATAAGCATGACCGAAAACCATAATCATAGTATTAACTGATGAGCAGAACTTTGTAGTGAAGCCCGACAGACAGACAACCCTGACAGACAGACTACACCGACGGAGAAGCCGAGGAGAAATGAAGTGTTGACTGAAGCTATGAAAGAGATAAAACGCTGAAGTTAGCATGAGTTCAGAAACAAAAAAATATCTAGCTAGCAGAGCTCAAAATAGACTTAACTAGTTGTTATCATTGTTTTCATCGACAAGATAAAGCTAGAGATAAGTAAAGGATTTAAAGTTGTTTTGTTTAGCTAGCAAGAAAATTTCTACGAGATAAAACAAGACTTATGCTTTAAATCAAGATTGGCTAAGATTGTGGATCACGCCATGAACAAGAAAATCAAGAAGAGAGAAATGTTGATATCATGTCTATAAAGAGACAACTTAATTCATTATGAATTAAGGGGGAGTGAATGAAAAAAGAGGATGCTGAAGAGAAACTGATGAAGAACAACTTCATACAGTCTTAATCAATCAAGTTGAGAAAAGAGCTAAAGATTTCTCTAAACACCGAGAAACAGAGCATAGAATCACCGAGCGGAAATAAAAGTGGATCAAAGGTATTGAAAAGATATATTGATCAGAATGGTTTAATGAGATTACAATAGATCTAAAAATCTGCAAGTATAAGTTGTATATGTGAATAGATCATACTGTTTCAGTTTAACCATTGATTCAGAAAGTCTCTTAACTGAGAAAGATTTAAAGATCCTTTCTATATTGAGATACATCTCAAGGAGTATCAAAATGTTTGATCATTAAGATAGCATGAGATGCCAGATACCATTTGACAAACCAGGGTTTGGTCATAGAAGGTAGCATAGAGATGCCCAATATCAAATGACAAAATAATCTTTTGAATCCTCTAACAAGGTCACAACTAACAGTCCATTTGTAACCTTTAACAGGGTTGGCTCTTCATTGAGCTCACTTCAAAAGAGTGAAAATTTTGGGTTACCGGTCCCAAGTGGTTTTTCCCTTAACAAGGTTTCCACGTTAAAAGTCCATGTGTCAATGTGCTTATGATTCATTACTTTAGTGTTTTGCATTACACATAACTAATATGGATTGATCAGTGTACACTAATCAATTTACTATTTTAGGTAAATTAATAGACTTCTATTTGGTAAACATAAAGAATAAGGTTTAACAGAGCACTTCGAGTAGTAGTTATTTGATAAGTATATTTGAAGGCATACATCTTGTAGGACTGAAGATAACTAGAGGCTTAATATTATGGTACTAAGTTTTTGGGTTGATTAATTGGAATTTTTTTGAGGCCACTGATTCACCCCCCTCTCTGTTAGTACTAACAATTGGTATCAGAGCTTGTGTGCTTAGAAAAAGAGTTTAACAGCTAAAGCAAAAGATCACAAGATGAACAAACGAGATGTGCCCAAGTTGAATAAAGACAACTTTGCATCAAGGCAAAGAAGAATAAGACTCCACCTATCAGGTATTGGTTATGATGTTACTCAACACCTAGATACTAAATATGTGTTTCCTACAGGACCTCATACTCTTGAGCAATTGAGAAAAAAACATGAGCACAATTGCATGATGATAGAACTTGCCTTGTCACTCTTCAATGTTGAGTTTGAAGATGTCAAAACCTGCACCCCTTGAAAGAAAATATGGGATAAGTTGAAGCTGGTACATGGAGGAGATGCTAATGTTCTAAGAGCCAAGGAAGAAATCCTAAGAGGGAGGTTTGATGACCTAAGGATGAAAGAAGGAGAAAATATCACTTAGTATAGTTGCAAAATCAAAGAGGTAGTCAATGCTATTCGATGAGTTGGAGGTGTACTTGAAGAGGAGATAGTTGTAAGTAAAATCTTAAGAACCTTACTACCTGTATATGCTATTAGAGTTTCTGCTATTCAAGAAATCAGAGCAGTTGCAAACAATTCAGTTACTCTAGGTAGTCTGATTGGTAGACTGATTTCATTTGAGATGAATAACTTTGATAATAGTATCTTACCATCTATAGAATTTGAGTTCAAATCTTCTTTGAAAATAAGTAAGTCAAGTCATAGACACACTATGAGGAATGATAGTGAAAGTGATAATGTGGATCAAGGACTTGATGAGATTGAAGCACTAATGGCAAGAAGAATGCAGAGAGGAAAAGGTAGATACAAAGGTAAATTACCACTTGTATGTTTTAATTATAAAGAGGTCAGAAACTTTTCTACAAGATGTCCTAATAGAAGAAAAGATGACAGAAGTAATGAGAAAACATATGAGAAGAAGTTTGATAGAGGTGATAACAAGGATTACCGAAGAAACTGAAAGTCTGAAAGAAGAGATACTCGAGACTACAAGGAAAAAGGAAAGAAAGCTTATTACCTAGCTGAGAATAGAGCTAATGATACTGACACCAAATCTGAAGAAGACATTGAGATGGTATTTTTAGCCATGAAGGATGACTCAGACAAAGAATAAGAAAGGTATGTACAAACTACACTTATATCTAAAGTTAGTAAGAATGATGTCTGGATCATAGATAGTGGCTACACTCACCACATGATCGGTGATAAGAAAAAGTTTGAAACTTTTGAATACTATAATGGTGGTTCAGTGAGAATAGGTAACGACACACCTTTTCCAATTGAAGGTAAAGGAACCATAATGTTGAATAACTTGATCAAATCTGAAAATTCTTACTGGGTAAAAGGACCATATTATAATTGGTTAAGTGTTTCACAACTGAACAGTATAGGTGATTGAGTAGCATTTGAGAATAAGAAGGCAAAGATCTTCAATGAATCAGGAATGTTGATCGGAACTAGTGAATAGACAAAAGGTAACCTTTTCTATCTTGATGACATTAACACCAGTTCTTAAATGGCTAGAAATGAAGACATATGGTTGTGGCACAAAATATTGTGTCATGTGATTTTGACAACATGATAAAGATAAGAAATAAAAGGAATGTCAAAGGCTTACCGAGCATGTCAAAGCCCGAGCTTAACATGTGCAAGAACTATCAAAAAGGTAAGATGACAAAGTCTAGTTTCAAGAGTAAAACCCATACATCTAATGCAATTCTAGAATTAGTCCATACTGATCTATGTGGATCCATGAGGACAAAGAGTTACTATGTAGATAGGTATTTTATTCTCTTTGTTGATGATATAATTTTTGGGGGAAATGAAATGTTATGCAAATCCTTTGCTAATGAAATGGGAAAAGAATTAGAAATGTATATGTTTGGGGAGATCAAATTCTTTCTTGGTCTACAGATTCTTCAACAAGATGTAGACATATATATTACTCAGTCCAAATACATCAAGGAAGTGTTGAAGATATTCAAAATGGAAGATTCCAAACTAGTTGGAACACTTATGGCTACAGGATGTAAGATGACAAAAGAAGACAAATCAAATGAGGTAAATTAGACCTTGTACAAGTCAATGATTGGAAAACTAATGCATGTTATTCATACTAGACCAGATAGAGCACATGCAATTGGAATAGTTGCAAGATTCTCTACTAATCCCAAAGAATCACATATGACTGTTGTCAAGAGAATTCTAAGATATCTGAAGAATACCGAGGACTATGGATTATGGTATAAAAGAGAAGGAAAATTTGAGCTACAAGTCTATACAGATGTTGATTGGGCTGGAAACATTGATGACCAAAAGAGAACAACTGGAGGAGCATTCTTCATGGACAACAAACTTGTCACATGGATCAGAAAGAAACAAGGATGCATCTCTCAGTCTACTGCAGAAGCATAATATGTGGTTGCTGCTTAAGATTGCTCCAATATTGCATGGATCAAATAGTTACTGGAAGGTATGAATATGATGATTATTGAACCAGTGATTATACATTGTGATAATACCAGTGCAATTTAAATTTCTAAGAATCCATTCATGCATGCTAAGACTAAGCATATTGCTATCAAGTATCACTATCTAAGAGAACAAGTGCAAGAAAAAGAGGCGATATTGGAATATGTTCAATCAAAGGAACAATTAGCTAACATATTTGCCAAGCCATTACCAAAAGATACATTTGAGTACTTGAGACAGAGACTAGGGGTACAACCCTTGTCCATTGGTCAGTAAGCTGACTAGGAGGTTGCATCAGCCTACACACAATCAGAAGATGATTCATGTTGATGAAAGCACCAAGATGAATAAAAAAGATAAATACATACACATCAAGGCACAAATCTGCACCGAACACCAGAGATAATGTATTGTTGGTGGATAGGGAAATTCAAGGAATATATTATATACAAGGATGGAAGATGATATAGAAGAATTGTTTGGCACTGTTCTCTTAGGGAGATATTATCTCATATCAGGAATCATAAGGGAGAGATGATCTTATTTATAAGAAAATATTATATCATTATCCATGAAGAGAATTTCCTAAGAATCAAAAGGAACAGTTAATATTTATCCATAGGGAGAGAATACATATGAAATATCCATCTAAGGGAGAGAAGTAACAAAGGGAGAGAGTTCATAAAAAGGGAGAGATTGTTGTCAAAAGAAAAAGAGATTATCAAGAAGAGGAATAGTCAAGGTAGAGCACATCTCATAACAGAGACAGAATATGCTACATATATATGGTAAAGGGATTGAAGATTGAAGAAATCCACTCTGCAAGAAACAAATCTAAGCTATATGAGCTTACTGAGAGCCATACATTTGTAATAGTTACAATAGGAAAGGTTGATGAAATTGTTATATTTCATATTATATTAGTAATAATAGAGTGTGATAATGTAATGTGTTTCCATCAATGCAAAAGAGAGAGATTGATGACATGTAACTGATTGAATGCTTGAAGATGTTAAGTTGATCATCAAAATCCAGAAAGATAATGCAAGACATTAAATCAGTTAATAGATTGTATTGTCATTGATGTCAACCTGATATAATCTAATTGGTTATAATCAAAGTGTCAAACACTTCAGAGAATCAGAGAGAAAAATATTATGCTTTCAGTAATGCATAAAAGACAAGAATTTACTAAGTGACTTCAAACACCGACGGTTAGTGGAACCTGACAGGCAAAGATAACCGAAAGTTGAGTCACAGTGATGCCTGATAAAAGAAGCCAATGAGCATTATCGAAGAGAAGAATCACAAGCATGACCAACAACCGGAATTAGAGTGTTAAATGACAAGAAAAACTTTGCAGTGAAGCCCAATGGACAGAAAACTCTGATGGACAGACTACACCGACGGAGAAGCCAAGGAGAACTGGAGTGTTGACCGAAGCTATCAAAGAGTTAAAACACTGAAGTTAACTAGAGTTCAGATATGACAAAATATCTAGCTGGCAGAGCTAAAAATAGACTTAACTAGTTGTTATCATTGGTTTCATCGACAAGATAAAGCTAGAGATAAGTAAAGGATTTAAAGTTTTTTTGTCCAGTTGGGAAGAATATTTCTACGAGATAAAATATAAGTTATGCTTTAAATCAAGATTGGCTAAGATTGGGATCACGCCAAGAACAAGAAAATCAAGAAGAGAGAAACAATGATATCAAGTCTATAAAGAGACAACTTAATTCATTATGAAATAAGGAGTGAATGAAAAAAGACAATGCTGAAGAGAAAATGATAAAGAACAACTTCATACAGTCTTGATCAATCAAGCTGAGAAAAGAGCTAAATATTTCTGTGGAAACTGAGCAACAAAGCATAGCATCACCAAGCAGAAATAAAAGTCGAGAAAAGGTATTGAAAAGATATATTGATCAGAATGGTTTAATGAGCTTGCAATAGATCTATAAATCTACAACCATAAGTTGTATATGTTAACAGATCATACTATTTTAGTTTAACCATTAATTTAGAAAGTCTCTTAACTGAGTGGGATTTAAAGATCCTTTCTATATTGAGATACATCCCAAGGAGTATCAAAAAGTTTGATCATGAAGATATCATGAGATACCATATACCATTTGACAAACCAGGGTTTGGTCATAGAAGGTAGCATAGAGATGCCCGATATCAAGTGACAAAACTAATCTTTTAAATTCTCTAACAAGGTCACACCTAATAGTGTGTTTGTAACCTTTAACAGGGTTGGCTCTTCACCGAGCTCACTTTAGAAGAGTGAAAATTTTGGGTTACTAGTCCCAAGTGGTTTATTCCTTAATAGGTTTTCCATGTTAAAAATCCATGTGTCAATGTGTTTATGAGTCATTACTTTAGTGTTTTACATTACACATAACTAATTTAGATTAATCGGTATACACTAAGCTATTTACTATTTTCAGTAAATTGAAAGACTGCTATTTGGTAAACATAAAGAATAAGGTTTAACAAAGCACTCTGAGCAGTAGTTATTTGATAATTATATTTGAAGGCATACATCTTGTAGGACTGAAGATAAATAGAGGCTTAATATTGCGGTACTAAGTTTTTGGGTTGATTAATTGGAATATTTTTGAGGCCACTGATTCACCCCCCTCTGAGTTATTACTAACATAGACATCCATCAACGTGTGTAGGTTGATCTAAAATATTGCAGATCATACTTCATAAGGAAAGTCTTCAAGAATGAACTGAGTTTTAAATGAAGTAGTGTATCGACCAATAGTTTCCAGTCTGTTTGCTAAGTTGTTGTCATCACAGAGGGCATGTTGAACTATCACATTGTCCACAATGGACAATAAATATATACTTTTGGAGATGACATTACTCACCACTGACCTTGGGTTTGCTAACCCTTTCAACATAATGATGACATTAAGAGCATCCCTTTCAATAATTAGATTTTGGTATCCAAAATGAGTTTCCTACTTGATTCCATGATGGGTCACTACCACCTTAGCCATATTGGTAGTTGGAATCCCCAAATTCACTATGTAAACCAGCTTTTATTTTCTATGTTCATCTTTGATGAGGCCTCCCCCCCCCCCCCACCCNAGTTGGAATCCCCAAATTCACTATGTAAACCAGCTTTTATTTTCTATGTTCATCTTTGATGAGGCCTCCCCACCCACCCAACCCAAGTCCCTAATGTTAAAATTTTCTCGAAAAAGGGTTTAATTTTATATTTTAACTATTAAAATGTAATTTTTGGTTTGTAAAGTTTACTTTTAGTTTTAAAAATGAGTAAACTAGTTAGATTATTATTTAAAAAAAGTTCAATATTAGATTCCGAATATAAGAAATATGTAAGAACAACTATAACACATAAGAACATTGTAGTAGACTCCCAATTTCTATTTTTGGAAATTTTTATTTTCTGGAAAGTTTCTATTCTCAAAAGCTTTCTAGTTTGGGAAACTTTCAATTGTTAGAAAGTTTCTATTTTGGGAAAGTTTTAATTTTTAGTTTTTAGAAAGTTTCTATTTTCAAAAATAAAATGACACCTTTATGTATGGTTTTTTGGGATTTTGAACATTTTCTTGTGCCTTATTTAGTACATGTATTATGAAATAAAGTGTCATAGGGGGGTTGTGTGCTGCCTTTTGTTTTTCCATCACAACTTTGTTCGATGAGTGCCCTTCCTTAATAACATCAAATCCTAGTGATTATTATCCCAAAGATATGTGCATTGGATGTGTACCATTTATCCATTTGTAGGTACCTTCTAGTGCAAATTCAAATTCTCCTTCATGTGCTACTTTGTGACACAGTTTTAGTGGATCTCTCATGCCTCTCCTCTTGTCAACATTATGACATGTGATGGGGGGGGGGGGGTTCTACTCTTAGTGTTATTTCTTCCCTTTTTTTCTTGTGGAGTGAGCTACTTGTTCAATATTTGATCCTATGTACTAGTAAGATGCAACAATTGTATTTGAATGAGATGAAGATTTTACCATATATCTATACTCTTGCATTCTAATTTTTTGGAGGTGACGTATTCTTAGTTGATTATTCTTTAGACTATTGGCACCTATATTTTTGACTATTAGTTTTCTCTTGCATGCTTGAGTAGTGTTGTTGGAGTAAATCGTATAGATTCATTTATTGTTTATATCTTTGACTAATAGATTTAATGGCATTTGTTTGACACCTATTCATTGTTGAAGTAGTGTCTTTGGGGGAACTCATGCAGATTATTGTCTTTTTGATCTTGATCATCATGTTTTTCAACTGAGGATCTTCATTTAGTACTATAAGAGTTATCATTCAATAGTTGTCTACACATTCTTTTTTCTTCAAGGATTTTATTCATGTTTCTATTCTAGTGGGAAATTTTCTTAGAGGGTTCTTAGTCCTTCCATCCTTTTGAATTTTAAGCAACACATCTCTCACATTTGAAGAGGAGTTTTCTCCCAAATGATTTTCCTTCTTTTTACTCATTTTGAAAGGCTTTTATTGTAATTAGGTACCTAATCCGACCTAGTTGCCACAAAGCATTCATTCTTGCAGTTCATGTTTAGAGGTTTTTACTTCTCCCTATGTTTCACTTAAGTGGGGTATTAGAGCATGCATATTTGTTGCATTGGGCACATTTGCATATGTTGGATAAATTAATTATGCTCATGCTCAAATAATATTCTCATGCATAATTGAGAACATGTTTGCACATGCATGCCTAGCTTAATCTCACTTAGTTGAGCTTTAGATAAGCCTAATATAGTTTAGTTTAGTCTAGTTGGGCTCCAATTTACCATTTTAGCTCTATTTGTTTTTTATATCATGCACTGGTTTTCATATCTTACATTTTTCTCTATTTCTAGAGATATGCTCTTCTATAAAAACATAGAATTATATTCATTATAAATCATACTACAATTGTGCAATCATAATCTTGAAATTATATAATCTTTGCTTCTTGAAAAATATAGTAATGCTATTCTTGCTACTTTCCTTGTGAAATATGTTCTTGTTTTTTTTCTTGATCTTGGAGGCGTTTGTGTTACAAATTTCAACATGGTATTAGAGCACCATAACTCCATCAGTACCTACCCTTGCATCTCATTGGTGCTGCCTTTTCTTTATAAGAAAGGCTATTTTATATTCTTTCTTACCTTTCATCTCAATATATTTTTTACATTGGTGAAATAGTATTCTTTGTGATGTTTCTCTCTTTGCTCCTATAAAGTAATATTTGTAGATTGAGATCTTGGGATAGGTTGAAAAAATTAACATCTAGGCTTAATAATACATGTAGGATAATATGGAATTACCCTTTTTTGTAGTATGGTGAACCTAGGAAGTACTTAATTTTTCATTGGTGAGGTGGATAATGGATGCTAATGTAAATAGTGGTAGATTTTAGAACATTTGGAAAGATTTTATAGTGATTGTGTTGCAATGGATTGAGTAAATAGATTTCCTCACTTAAAATTAATTCTATTAAGAATACATAGAGGTGAAAATTAAGGATGTATATATATGAGATCCAACATTAGAGGAGGGTCTATCAAAGTTTTCAAGAAGACCTAAAAACTTTGGACTTTTTCTTAGCAAGCAAGGAATTTTCCTTGATAATTGAATTTATTTTAAAATTTACTACCTTCTGTAACATAAGTAATGGTGAGCACCTATGCTAGGAGGAAGATCATTCAAAAAATCCTATGGATATGAAGGGATATCCTATATTACATTAGGAATACCTCCAAAGGATTCACTCTCAAACCCAAATTAGATTAGCAAACACCAAATGAGATTAAGAGATGCTAATGCTAGATCTAGACTACAAAATGGAGTTTTGAAGATGAATTTCTTTATTGTTAAGACGTATATAATATGTAAATTAATATGCAAGATGATGAAAGGAATGAAAACTATGATAAACAAAATTACTACTAATGAGTATGATATCATATCTGATGGATGAAAGGAAAAGATAGATGAAAATAAGAAGAATGAACTCACCTTGAAAGATAGGAGAGGATGTGTTAGCCGTAGTACTTACTTTATGTTGTGTTAATTGTATTATGTGTAGCCAACGGTACTTAGTTACTACCAGACGATGGTTGGGAATCGGTGGTGACAGTTTGTCACACCCCTTTAGGTTTTATATAAGTGATGTACTTTCTCTTCGGAGATATGGGGATAGATGCTATTGTAAATGTACTGAAGTTACAAATGATTAATAAAGACTATGATCTATCTTATGTATTTGTATTTTTGTACAATGTCTATGCACTAGTAAACTAGGTTACCCCAGCGGGTAAACATTTGGCATCGTTGCCTAGACATACTCGGGAAGAAAAAATAAAATAAATTGATGTGTTGATTATTGCCTTGTGGAAAAGTAAGCAAAGAATTCATGCCAAATCAATTGAACTAAAATAGAAAGAAATAACTTGAGGAGGAACAAGCCGATAGAAAAGTTGTACTCACACAACAACAAGCTGAGAAAAGGGAGATATACAGAAGATGTGCCAAAGGAATACCGAAGGAAGTAAGTGAAGGCGAGGGTCTGGAGATATCTGACTGGGAGGCTGAGAGAAGTGATGAGGACTGCCTAGAGGAAAAAAGGAGCTTGTTCAAGTCCTTAACCTTAACCCCATAGATGGAAGCAAGAGAAGTCTGAAGGAAGGAAAAAGTGGAAGCTGCACAGAGGGAGGCTCAGGATATCGTTGCCATCACGAGTATCAAAGTGATTGAGGGGCATGGGTATCAGAGTAGCCCACAAGGACTAGACAATTCTAGTAGTTCAGGGACATCAAGTGGTATGGTACCAAACAATTCTGGGGTACCCACGCTGACAATACCATCCCAACCTGTAACACAACCGGTGCTGCAAACACAGTCGGCATAAAAAAATAAATATGGAGACCAACAAGGAGAAGTTTCCAAAATTCCACGGAGATGGAAAGGAAGATCTAGTATGACATTGTCGTACGTGTCAAAAAATCTAGTCCACGAATGGAGTTGCTGACTAGGATGAATGTATGAGATAGTTTTTGGCAACCCTCTGAGGGGTAGCCATCGACTGGTACTCTGATGTGGACAAAACAACGGTGACCACTTGGGACAAACTCAAGAAAGAATTACAAAAGGAGTTTCGACTCTTGAGGGATGAAAATGAAATTGTTTCTGAGATATATGGTACCAAATAAGGCAAGAAGGAGACTGTGCAGGCCTACAGCCTCTGACTGAAGGAGTTAGTCATAAAAATGGAGAGCCAGCCAATGGATGGCTTGAAGGAAAGATGGTTCGTGGAGGGCCTAAAATCAAACCTATAGAGGAAAATGAAGATAGTTCCCCCACCTCATATGAAGATTCCTATAATTGGGTGATGGACTTGGAGAGAGAATAAAAAACCTCCAAGAAGAAAATAAGCGAGTCTTCTTCTAATGAAGATGACACTGTGGACGATGACAGTAGCAGTGATAGCGAGTCGAAGAAAAAATTCATGGCACTCCAAAAGGACATGGAGAGAATGATGAAGGAGTTCAAGACCATGAAAGGGGGTACCAGCAAGGGGGAAGATGACATGTGGTGTACGGACTACAAGGAGAGTGGCTATATGAAGGGGTCATGTCCCAAAAATGCATTGTGTGATATTTGCCAGATCATGGGCCATTCCACCAAGGAATTCCTATACAACATGAAAGTGAGGAATCAATAGGTGCTATTTGACCAAGAGAAACCATCTACATTAGGCGGGTACAGAGGCAACCAACGCGGTGTTGGAAGGGGTAGTAACAAGAACACCAACATAAGGAGGCAAATACAATATGACTCCAAGGGTCGGCCGATGATCTAGTGCTGAGTTTGCAATCAATGGGGCCACTTTGCAAAGGACCGTGACAAGGGAAACATCTTGCGAAGGCTATGCCATTGGTGTGGTCCTGGCAAGCACGAGGATTCCAACTGTCTAAAATCTGGCATTAGTTGGCTAGACATAGATGGAAGCATGAATGTAGTACTGACCATCACCCAAGGGAAAGCAAAGAAAACTACATATCCAGACCCTCGAACAAAAAAATAACAGGCACGAGAGGCTAAGGAACAAATAGAGAAGGCGATGAAGGCACAAAAAGAAACATGGGAGATGACCACCAACTCGGACTAGAGGGAGGTAGAAAAAAACATTCTGAGACAACTGTTACATTTAGAGGTACTGGTGAAACTCCAAGACCTCCTTTACACCATGCCTCACTTGGGAATGAAAATGTTGGGGAACTTGGCCATGCAGTCAAATACCACACGTACGAACATCCCCGGAGGGTCTGCAATTGACCCAATGATACATTCTATAAACAACGAGAGGTACCCAACACTTGTCGAGATGGGTATCCTTCACACCACTCTCTTAGACACCACTGTAGATGGTGGGTCCAGAGTAAATGTACTTCTAGAGGAGACATGGAAAAATTTGGGGAAACCCAAACTATGGCCTCCAAACTTCAACTTGTTGGGAGCGGACCAGCATGACATCAAACCCATCGAAACCCTCATGGCTCAATGTGTGATGATTGGGACACAACCCTTTGTACTCAACTTTATGGTGATCCCACTAAAGAAAAAGGGGTACGAGGCTATTTTGGGATGAGGGTGGATCATCTCGGCTAAGGTGAACCACAATTGGAAGTGGAACACACTCACCATGGAGAAAGCTAGGAGGAAGTATGCGATTGACCTCCACACACAAATGGTGAGCGAGGAGTTAGCATCTTTGGACTTAGAATTTGAAGGAGAGAAATTGGGAGAAGACGGAGGGAAAAGAAGAATGGAGCCCAATGACGAAGGGGTTTTGGAGTTGGAAGAATATTCTGGGGATGATGGAGATTCAATGAATGGCTTCTTTCATTGGCAGATGGAAGATTATGAGTTCTTCCCACCATCTTGTAACATGCTAAGCATTAAGGAGGAGGAAGCCACCCCCGCAAAGCAGGAGGTAAAATCAAAGGGGAAAAACCTCGATGACAATGTTCATGTCGGTGACAATTGAAACCATGTGGCCGCAACCTTAAAATTCATTATTCTCCTTCTTCTTATGTATGGGCCAGTGATGGTGTCCCTATAGAATTTATGTTTTCCAGTCTTTGGATTGCCAGTGAAAACAAACCAAAGGAAAAAGTTTTGGAAGTCGGCTACAACGAGGCCATCTAGCTATGGACTCTCAACGGACGGGAGATACACGAGGCCATTAGCAGTTCCAAATTGAAACCTCACCTAGAGGGGATGGACAAAGCACCCGAAAGGATGGGTAGAGCCCTCGAGGGGATGGAAGGAGACCCGAGAAACCAAAGAGGCTGGACGGACAACTGGAGAGGCACCCGAAAGCTAATTAGATTAGGAATTAAAAAAAAAAAGTTTGTATGACACCATACAACCTAATAACGTACGGGTCAGGGTGACTGTATAGACAACAGAAAAAAATAAAATAAAAAAAATAAAAAAAATAAAAAATAAAAAAAAATAGAAAAAAATGAACCATGTTAGAAACTTAAAGAAAATAATGAAAATGAGAAGAAAAGAATCCAAGAGAGTATGCAAAG
>MU227069.1:3691634-3710039 GCA_018584345.1 Thuja plicata
TATATATATATATATATATATATGAAGACTTTTTGTAAATTGAAATGATGATATGATGAAATAAAGGATATGTTTGTATGTGAGTGGAAGATGCGAGAGCAGAGGTTGAGAGAGATAATTATAAAGATATGACTGGAACTATTTAAGCATTGAAGATCCTTGTTTTTTTCATTACTGAGAACACTTTGTAACAAAAGTTTTTATTGTAAAAGCTATAAGCTTAGTTGGCCCCTAACAGGATGTTGTATACCTTTAACAAAGTTGTTATTCCTTTAACAAGGAAATGTAATATATAATATTCAACTCCTAACAGGGCTAGGTCTCCTAATAGGGACATTATAATTTAGTGCATGCTTGTGGGTACCATCCCCATAGGGGTTTTTTTTTGGCCAGGGTTCCTTGACAAAAAATAATGGTGTTATGAGTTCTGTGTTATTTTTTTGTGATCATTTCATTTTAGCAAGCTTATGGTTTATTTGGAATTGGTTTAAGTTTAATTTAAAGTGTTGTAATACTGATTCAACTGCCTCTTAGTATTACTCAATCCTAAAAATTGGTATCATAGCTATTGGCCCTTGAAGAGAAATTCTAATAACTTAAGGGAGATCGAGATGAATTCAGTAAGTTTAGAAGAGAACTTTGAAGCGGAACTTGAAGACCTTGATAGAGAAAAAAAAAATGGTGACATGAGATTCAGTCTAAGAAGCGCTGAGGGATTCATTAATAAGTTGAAAGATCAGCTTGAAATTTATAGAAATGAGAGATAGGATCTTATGGTTTAGATAAAATAAGATTCAGATAATGATAATTTAGATCAGATAAAGAAACTTGAACAAGAGAACGATACTCTGAAGATTAATAATGAACCAATAGATTTAAAGATATTCAACAAGAAAATGATGCTAAGAACAAGACTGAAGAAGCTTTGAAGAATACTAATATTCTGATGGGACAAATGAGGACAAATGAAGATTGACCTTGACCATTACAAGAATAAGTATCTAGAATTGGAGAAATATAATCAGATCATAAAAGGTGAACTTGTTGAGACAAAAAAACACATTGAGAAACTTGACATGAGAAGTGGCTTGATCGATGAACAAAGAGATAGAAAAAAACCATAAGGTGATATGACTGGTATTGTCTTCAATGAAGGTGAATTTTCTAATATTCAAGAAGAAAAACCTGATGTGAAGATGGATGGAGAAAAACCTAATCTTGAAGAACCTAGAGAACAAATCAGACCTTTTAGAGGTAGATGTTTTGGATGTAACAAGTTTGGACATATGAAGAGAGATTGCAGAGGTAATACCCATTTCAAATCTTTTTTTGGATATTTCTTTAATTGCAATATATATGGTCAAACAAAGAAGAATGCAGGAACCTTGATCAATCTAGATATAAAAAAGATAACACCAGAGAAGAATCAGTAGCTAAGATCACATGTTACAAATGTAATAACCTTGGACACATTGCAAGGAATTGTAAGTTGCAATTTAATCAAAATACAAGACCTCCTATATGCTAGAAATGTAACAATCCAGAACATATAACAAAGTTTTGCAGGTATAATGGAGTAAATAACAAAAGAGTACCACCTCCTATGTATACAAAGAAGAATGACAATAATACTGGTAAGAGTCTTGCAGAATGCACGAGTGATTTTGACAATTATTACAAGAAATTAGAAGATAAAAATAGTGGTACGATATGGAAAATCAAAGAGTCAAGTGAGATATTGGTTTAGGGAGAGATAGTAGATGCTACTGGATCTTTTCCTGATCTGAACACATCGACTTAAATGGTCGATCATGGCCTTAGGGAAAGCATTGGATGAATATATTAGAATATATCCAACCCTTGATTTTGAGGAGTAAGCTCCAACGAGCGTAGTTGTGATATGTGCAGACATCATAGTACTTATATCTAAGAGCACAACATCAGATGATGCATATTCGGTGATCGCAAGATTTGTCACTAAGTGGACAGTATATGAATTTGTGTATTGGGTAATGTGAATTTTACACTTAGTTCGATGAATAAAGGAACTTTGAGATACCTATTTCTTTACCATTTGAAGAGTAGAGACCTAAGACAAGTAAAGATCATAAAGTATCAAACAATATAACAACTATATTGTGTGACCAATCAAAGCGGGAATTTAGAATTTAGCATGATTAAGGTATTTACATCATATACTCATACAAAAGCTATGGACACACCTTTGATTTATGATTTTGTACATCGACCTAGATAAAAATTCAAAAAACATTTGCTTAAGTCTTGTGAAGACAACCCTGAAGGATAATTTTCTCAAACACCGCAGGACGTCATGCATGTAGAGGATATTAGGGCTTACATTCATTGCAAGTATGATATATTGGGTGTTGATGAAATTCCTACTAAAATGGAATACATTACTGATAATGGTATAATAAAGGATTAATACAAACACATAGATGACCTAATCATTATGAATATATTGGATCTATATGAGTTCAGCGAAAATGAATGGTGTAAAATCTTACTTATAGGAGCTCATGATCAGTTCATCTAGATAGGAGAACAACCTATAAAGATATGTAGTCAATTGATTCATGAGATAACTGGGTTAGACAACACTAGATTTATCCCTGTGGATGAGAAGAACATAAAGAAACAAGTTGAAACCCTAAAATATTCTTAATGGGATAGGCGAGCTATGACAGTGAATTATATTTTCCTATAGGATGTGAGACTAATTGCGATGATACTTGGATACAAATTCTACTACAACAATATACCTAATTTAGTTTCTAAAGGAGTAATTATGATGGCTTATAGGATGATAAAGGAAACCACTAAGTATAACCTATGCAAAGTTCTAGCACAACAATTCTTGTAGAATGTAAAGATAATTAAGAAGGATAAATCTAAGACTTTTAGATTTGGCTCAGTCGTAGTTCATATGTATATCCATATTGAGCACAAATTTCTAGGCATGCACCATAGAGCATGGAGAGAAGGGATATCCACTAGTATTTAGACATCACAAAGCTACCAAAGACAAAACAACACATGGGTTGATGGTTTACTATTTTGGCATGATCAAGACTCTTCAGAGGAAAATGAAAGAAAGATTCAGAATTATTAAAGAGTTAGTTGAGAAATACAAGGATACAATTTGTTTCATGGTTGAAATTAATTGTGTATGCTTTGAGGCAGTTGTACCTTGGAAGAAATGGTGTTACCCTATGGGTTATGAAGTTAGTTTAGAAGTTCTAACTATGCAGATTGAACATGTGTTAGCATATAAAGTTGATACATATGAAGAGAGATGGGGCACATATGAAGAAAAATCATCTAAAGTCAGAGAAGAGAAGACTAGAGGTATGAGGAAAAGAAAAATAGAAAACATTATTGTTGACTATGGAGCTAAGGCAGGTTTGACCAAAGAAGAAATGAAAGAACTAAGGAAGAAGATGGCATAGAGATATTCTAGGTTGGCAAGTACTTCTACTGCAGCTCTTCCACCTCCAGAGATTGAGGAGGTAGTTAGTCTACCTTCTATAGTAATTGATGTAACCACCCCTTCACCACCACATAAGACATCTTAGGAAGAGATAGTAAAGCTAGTACCTTGGAGAAAAACAAGATCCACTAAACTAGATTCACCTCCTAAGGAACAAAGGAGTGAAGGAGAAGAGAATAAAACCAAAAAAGAGACCACAAGTGGGAGACATGTATGGAATCCTGATTTGAAGATGTTGGAGAAGAGAGATATTGAGAAAGGGAATCTATTTTCATTGGAAAAATACTATGATAGGTATGATGAATATGATAAACTAAATATTGAAGACACAGTAGTACATCATTTACTTATTTTCAAGAAGAATATACTAGAGATAGAGGGAAGTATACCTAAGGAACTATATGGAAAACTGGAGATAAGATCACTTATTGAAGATGAGGCTATTAAGAATCAAGCTATTGATGACATGTTTCTAGTAGTTTCATTTCAAGAGAGAGAAATAATATTTGGATCACTCAAACCCTTGTTGAGAACCAAAGAAAGATTAGTAAAAATTATTGGTAGGAAATATGAGGAAGTCCTAGAGGAGACTTAGAAGGCATTAGATAAAATACTTATGAATGATATTCATAAGAATACTCCACCTCCTAAACATACTATGCCTATACCTATAGGAATTGGTGAATGTTCTAAGGTAGCTAAGGTAAGTGTTGAGAAGAGTGAAGATGTCATGCAACTAGATTTCTATGTTCTTGGTGTGCCTGTGACCCTTGACACTTCACTTGATGAGAAGGACCCATTTGTAGGAAATATTGACAACACAGTGGCAGATCAAGAGGAAGAATAGAAAGAGGAAGAATAGAAAGTTGAAACTAAAAAGAGAAATGAGACAGATGCAACAAGAGATGAAGAGGCAATATTTGAGGTAAAACATGAACTTAACACATCTTCTACTCTATTGTTGGCAAGTAAGGATAAAAACTTAAGTATTGATGTTGACAATATGGATGAGGATGAATTGATGAGACAATCTTTCATCTCATTCACAAAAGAAAAAGAAAGATCTGAGCAGGAATGAGATAAGAAGACTAAGCTAATCACTAGATCAGTTAATACTGCTAAAAAACTACTCCCAGTGTCTATTGTCTTTCAAGGAAAGGATGAAGAAGAGAATCTGAGTTTGGCACTAGATGACTTTGATAATCACTGAGTCTTTAGTGAAGATTGTTGGAGAGAAGGCATAGAAGAGTTATCAAGAGAAGAAGTTGAAGGAATTTTTCCATTCTATTTCATGGGACTTGAGAATTCTAAGAACAGATACATCAAAGGCCAGAAGTTGGGTTACACATGGAAGGATACTATTCAACTACTACATGAACCCTATCAAACACATTCATAATATTGAAGATATTACCGCAAAGGATAGGGAAAATCTGAACAACATGATGGACAGTTGTGAGATCTCCTCACAATATATAATAGAGATGGATAGAGAGGTTACAAGGATTCTTGACAAGTTGAATGTCTTGGATATTGAGAAAGGGAGAGTGATGACAAGATTTGGTTTATTGAAGAGCTTAATCACTCCTAAGCTATAAATTCTTGAGGCTCATCTATCTGACATGGAGAAGACTGCATAATCTTTGACTAACTCTATACCCATGGAGTTAAAGGGAGAAAAGACATAATCTTATGCATTGAATATACTAATTCATGTTAGTCACTTATTGGTAGAATCACGGAGTGAAAAAGTGAAGATCTTGGAAGATTACTTTCAAGATACTCTGAAATTTGTGAGCAAGCACTTAACTCTCTACTTTTGTAAATTTTTGATGCACCTTTGTCATTGTTGTCAAAGGGGGAGAAGAGAAAAAAAATGAATTAAGGAGAAAATCAAAAGATATATATATATATATATATATATATATATATATATGTGTGTGTATATATATATATATATATATAGAGAGAGAGAGAGAGAGAGAGTTTTGTGTTGGGACACTTAGTCATTTTTTGCTAAGTGTTGCCATTAATGCCAAAGGGAGAGATTATTGGTAAGTGATAGTTTTTGGTATGGTATGAGACACTTATGGGTGGTTATTTATGGAAACACATCGGATATATTGATCTCTTGGAATGAATTTTTGTTTTGGAGATACAGTCTTCAAAATAACTAAGTACAGAAGCAAAGATACAGAGTATAACAATATTGTTTTGGATAGCAAAGATCAAGTACAATGCTTTATGACTAGATATCTTAGAGGGATATACTATAGAGTATGTATGAGCTCCACTTGAGATTGATTCTATTTTGGAGATGATTATAGTGAGTTAGAGATATTTGAAGATATGTGTAGACAATAGAACAAGGTAACAGAGCAATTGAACATTTAGCGATGATTTAAGGAGTATGTTGTGGACTCCTGACAAGCTAAGTTGGATTATGATTTTGGATAACCTATATTTTGGTTATGTAAGAGCGCCAAATTTTTATTTACTCTTTACATTATTAAATCTTTTTTGTATTGAGAGCTGACTATGTAATCGTAATTAAGAGAGCCGACTTGATGAAGATATATATATATATATATACATATATATATACATATAGATATATATATATAGATATATACATATATATACATATATATATATGTATATATATATGTATATATATATGTATATATATATATATATGTATATATGTATATATATATATATAAATATCTATATATATATACATAATTTTTATAAATAAAAATGATGACATGATGCAAAAAAGGATATGTATGTATGTGAATGGTAGATGCAAGAGTAGAGGTTGACAAAGATAATTATATAGCTATGAATGGAACTATCTAAGAATTTAAGATGCTTATTTTGTTCATTACTGAGAACACTTTGTAACATAATTTTTTGTTGTAAGAGTTGTAAGCTTTGCTGGCCCCTAAAAGGGTGTTGTATACCTTTAACAGGGTTGTTATTCCTTTAACAAGGAAATGTACTATGTAATATTCAGTTCCTAACATGGATAGGTCTCCTAACATGGACATTATACTTTAGTGCATGCTTGTGGGTACCATCCCCACCGGGGTTTTCCCTTGGATAGGGTTTCCTTGAAAAAAAATAATGGTGTTATGAGTTTTGTGTTATTTGTATGTGTTCTTTTCATTTAAGTAAGCTCAGGGTTTATTTGGAATTGGTTTAAGTTTAATTTAAAATTTTGTAATACTGATTCACCCCCCTCTCAGTATTACTCAATCCTAACATGTTATTTCATCAAGTTCACACAACATACATACCTTCAAGTATCTATGTTTTCTAGACACCCACTTTTGTTACCCAAATACTATGGGGACAAAATCATTTTTCTATAATTTTGCAGGTAGATCCTTGAGTTGCATGCTTTGATGGCTGCCAAGAAGATATCCTTCATCTCCTTCCTTTTTATGTCTGGAAAATAAGCCTTCTCCTTCACTGTGGCCCAAGAAGTAGAGAATGAGATAAGTAGCCTGGCTTGGCTAAATTTTCACTCAGACACAAGGATTATGATATGCGTGGATGATTTGCAAAGGCAATACCTCGGGGAACCAACCCCCATTAGCCACATATGGAAGATTTTTGGGTGAATTTACAAGATGACTTTGATGTTCAGAACAAATATTACTCTAGGATGCCAAAGGGAATGATGGAATGTCTCAATTTCTGGACTTTCCTACAGACTTTCTCTGATAACGAGTCACTTGAAGACCACGAGTATAAAGAAATAGGTATTGATAAGATGGACCTCCCTTCGGTGGATTGGGATACTCCATAATTTTTTACAATGGAGGTAATTTCAAGGACTGTAATTGAACACAACCACACATACTTCATGAAGGCTTGCCCAAAAAGTGTCTGATTGGAAAACCAATTTTTTGAGGCATCAGGCTCAGCCTCC
The DNA here is from genome assembly GCA_018584345.1 of Thuja plicata. NCBI lineage: Eukaryota > Viridiplantae > Streptophyta > Pinopsida > Cupressales > Cupressaceae > Thuja > Thuja plicata. Next base: position 3,699,086 of record MU227069.1, read on the forward strand.
TGGGTGGTGGAACAATACAAAGCCCAAGGAAAAAGAAAATTAGGTGTGCCCCCTTAGTCCTCATATCCCATTTTTCCCTCCATGAGGAGGTAGTTAAACACAAATTTCAAGAAATCTCAGAAGCTAATAGATGCAGTGAACTCCAGGGTAACATTTGGTCTTGGATCCAATCTAGTGAGTTCTTTTCCTATGTCAAGTACATCCCCCTCGCTGGCCACCCTAATCACCATGTCCACCAGCAAGGAAAATAAATAAGAAGCAATAGTCATGACCTCCAGAGCATCGCTCCAAAAGAGAAAGAAGCAAAAATTAGATATGCCCCCATGAAACAGAGACCCAAGCCCTGAATCCATGAGCGTTGTTAAGGTAAAATTTCTCTCCTCCTCCTTCGACAAGGATAATTCTCCAAAAGATCCATTGCAGATCTCTCAGATTGACGTTGATGACCTCTTCTAGATCAAATATTTGGGAGGTCTACATGAGATAGTGGAGAAGGCAGCAGAAGGAATAGTGAGACAAGAGGTTGATGTCTCTGTAGAAGAAGAGAAAAGAGAAGAGGCAGGGAGAAAAATAGTAGAAGAAAAGGAGAAATAATATAAGTAGGTGGAGGAGAAATTGCAAACAATAGGGGAAATTAGACCCATGGGAATAACCGTATTCCCGGATGCCATTTTCCAAACCCAAATAAGTAGCCAAGGCCAATCACCAGCTGAGGATACAGATAGATCAAGCCATTACAATGCTTCAACAAGTAGATCTGAACAAGCCACATCGGAAACCACCTCTCTATTTCCCACCAACAGAGGATATCCCGAGGGATGGTTCAGAAAAAAAATAAAATAAGTACAAGTGAGGATCCTAGTAATACTGATAGAGATCTGTCAATGGAAGAGCCTAAGAAAAACCCTAGGGACGCTTCAATTTCAGGGATGGTAATGGGCGGGTCAGCGAGACTACCAAAATGGTTGGTATAATCCTAGAGGATAAAGGCTCTAATGATGGTAGTGGCCCCACTATTGTGTGGTATATTTGTGCACTTGTTATCTGCAACACAACACTTTAGTAAGTCATTCTGTTAGTGAAAAACAAGGGTTAATGAGAATATAAAACCCTAACATTGACCTATTTCTTTCTAACTAGGATGAGTGTAGAAAATAACATAAAATCCCTTAGATTATACTAAATACCAGTGACATAAATAACCTAGCATGAAAGATTTAGTTTAAAAACATTTGTTTAACTATTCAACATGTATATTACTCTAAAATGAACATTATAAACATGTGAGAAAGTGATTAATGGAGTGTGTATGAAGCTAGGAAGGAATGGGTATAATAACAATGCTTTGATATCCCTTCAAAATCTTGGCATAACAACACTACCATTTGAAATTTGAGGCTTTTTATGAGCTCTAAATCCCTTCAATTTATAGACGAATGGGAGAGAGAGGGGAGACAAGGTTCATTAATGGAGCCCCTAAGGTCATTAATGAGATGTAAGAGCCATTAATGCCTTGGGAATTAATGAGGGATGGGAAAGAGGGAATATCCATTAATGGGTCATTAATGGATTTGATTTAAGAGGCATGGGGGAGTGTAAGACTCAACTTGGCAAGTTGGTCCTTTAGGAAAGTCATGCTTGCGAAAGTTGACTTTCTCAAGTGGGTTGAGTTGTTAATCATTCCTTAATAGAATGTGACAACATTAGGAGGTGGGTTAGAGTAGAATTAGAATTAGGATTAGATTAGCATTGGTGGAATAGGTTGAGATGGGTTAGAACCCAGGGTAGAAGTGGTTAATATAGGTTAGGTTGGGGTTTAAGGGAATATAAATGAAATGAATTAAACTTATTTAATTTATTTAAAATATAGGAGTTAATTATTTAAGCATTTTATTGCTTTTTAATAATTAAGGGGGCTATAGCCATTTTAATTAAGTTAAATAGGCTAGGAGAATGGGTTATTTGGAAGTGGATAATTGATTAAGGGGTTTATTTAATTCCTTTATAATTAAATACTATAGCCATGTTTTGAATTTGATTTGATTTAATTTTTTTGAATTGATTTAAATTATATAGCTATAATAGTTAATATAGTTTAGTGATAAAAATCACCCAGGACATTAAATTTGATTTAAAAAAAAATGAATTATGCCAAAGTAACATTGTCATGACATAATTGGGGGTATGATCACACTTAGGGAAAATAGGGTCCATAGTCAGAACATACCAAATTTAGCTGGTTACAATTGTCGCTAGCCAAAAGCCAGGTAGTGAAGAAGCCTAAAAGAGATCGCACCCTCCATAACACTCGGAGGGATCCAAATGAGAATGTGGTGGAAGAAATAATGGCCCCATCTCCTGGGAAAGATGAATCTGATGTAGTTTCCAAAGAGTATATAATCACAGAGGTTCCTTTGGAAAGAAGGGATCAGAAAGGGGAGTTGGACCTCTTAGATAAGGCAAGCCATGAAATTCACATCCAATATGAGAAGTCCCAGAGAGTGAAGGAGCTAAATACCAAAAATGAAAATATTCTTGGCCTCTTGACATATTTGACACAACCCCTCACCTCTATAACACCTAGACCATCTATATGCGGAATACCACTCCCACAAGGTGATATTTATACGCTAAGAACAATGAAAAGGAAGGCATTGGCTGTCGATGAATGGATGCCTGAACAAATTGGAGAAATAAGGAGCTTCCCATTCAAGTCCCTCCCCTATTTCTTCTAGGTACAAGACATTGTGAATCAACTGGAGGCCATTATTCCTCGGTGGCAAGGAGAAATAGTGAAGCATGAAGAGTAGAGCGATGGCCTAGGAGAAATTCTAAATTTTGGGGAGGAAGGTTTGACGATGACAAATATCCTAGGGGATGAGTTTTACGGGTTCACCAAGACCCAACACTCTGGATTTACATTTAAATTCAAGGTAAGAAAGCAACTGGTAAGGGACTTGGAGGAAAATCTTTTGGCAGACTAGATCCCATTGAACAATTGTTCTGTATTTATCAGGGAAATTACTTTAGCAAGTTTGATGAAATGGCTGAGGCACAATTCTGGCCCTTTGGAGATTTTGATAGAACTATAATGGTTTGACTCTCCCAAATGGTACTTAAATCCCATGATGTAGTCATGGTGGCTTCAAAATTGAAAGTGAAGGCTGGGGATGCCAACAATCATCTGGATAGTTCTATTGATCATTGAGATTGTTTGAAGAATGTGGAGGAACAACACATACTCCATATTTTGGAGGCTTATGAAAAGTTCAAAGGTCAATAAAATTTCTCAAACTTTAGGAATCTCTCCCTCTTTGGAAGGTTTGGTCAACGTGATTCTTTATTCTTTGAGCGTAAACTCCCAGGGCCCAAAATCACAGGTTCAAGTTTTGTATTCTTTATAATGATGTGTGTTTCTATCTTCTCTAGAGATGATTGATCATTGTCCAAGATTTACTGTCAGGTGTGAAGTTGTACTTCATGGCTTGATGGTGACTAAAGAAGAAAAGTTTTCTATAGATGTCTCTCAGTTTCTAAGGTGCCACTCCCAAATTTAATACATAGCATATGAGAATGTTACTCAAAGACCAATAACTATAAACACATTTATGAGGGCGTATGGCTTAATTCACCCAGGGTATACTATCACATCTACAAGTACAAGGGTGCTCTTCTTGATGGTTATTTTATAGGACTTTTATCCTTCTTTCTTTCTCCTCTTGTCTTCTCAAATGATTATATATAGTAGGGTGATCATGACAGCGCATGTAGTACCAACTGTGAGTATTGTAATTTAATGTAAGTAAATGATATAGGTTAAGGTCCTGATGTAGATAATGTGTCTTTAACTAATAAGTTTGGTGTCATTCCAAGGGTTGATGAATTAATGATTTTTTTCTCCATAGGTGATTATTATCTAGACTATCTTATGCTTTAATTACTCTATTCAAGATTTTAGTAGATTAATGCTCCATAGAAGCCATGAATGTAATCACTAGTGATGTTGGACTTACGAATATAATGAAGGAATAAGGAACTTGTCTTAGCACCACACTTTGTGTCATTTCTAATTCTGGAGTTTGCAAATACTTTCATGGTGTATGCTCACTTATGTCCTTTTCTCTAGTCCTTCATTGATTTGATAAAATAATTTACTCCACTACTAATGTATGTTTGGTTGATAATCATATATGACTTTGGTATTTTTTGTAAGTTATTTTATTTGGAGCTTTGTTGATGTTTTTAGAACTTATGATATGACTATAGGTAGATAATCATTCTAACTCTGACCTAGCTTCTTTTGTATTTCTTTATCAAATCAAACATGCTTGAAAGAAATCTCTTTTTTCTTTTGAACTTTCCAGAAGGTGAATGAGTTAAAAAAATAACTATCCCCTCAATACAAACAATCACTTGTTGAACTAAGATACCCCTCCACCATTTTGACCCGACTACTAGGTGCTTGGAGCTCAGGAGAGCCTATTCTCTGATAAGCCTATTTAGGTGAAGTTGGTCAGTACTCCAGTACCTAGTGACAACTCGCTCCCTTGTTGGAAAGACAGTCACAAAGTCCCGTCAATAGAAAATGGCACTAGAAGAAGGGCACGAGCTCTTCCTCCCTACCAAATTTTGATAGTACACCTTCCAAGGGTTCCCCAAGTCATAGTTTTATAAACCAAACTTTCCATAGGTTAGAGTATTTCTTTCATTTGCACTTTGAAAGGGTACTTGGTTTGACCCCAAACCCCAAAGAGTTTACGGAGCTTGGACCCACTGTTTGAGGAAAAAGGACTTACCAGAAGAAGTAATCCTTGAGTCACCTATTAGGGATTAAAACTTCTTAAAGTTCTTTGATCCACCAACCTATCCTAGCAACCAATAATATTCTTCCAAATCTAACAGTCCCAATGGATGTGTACTTTAACAACACTAGTTCCTTGATGGGGAAATTCCCCAAGACAGTTAACAATCTCCCTTTGCATCTAGAGAAGATCTTCCCAAAGTATGAACAATTAGTTCCCTAGACCACAAAAGAACACATGAAATCCTATAAGGATTCCATGAACAAGCATTGTATCCAATATGAATACGTAGTGAGCACGATGTTGCGGTTGTCCCTCGGGGAAAGCAAACTAAACTAGTATTTGAACTTGCCCGCCAATTCCATCAATACTTGGTAAGACATGGAGGATGCCTTCTTGGAAGCCTTCCATGTCCACGTGGACCCAACTTGGGCCCACAACTAGTTTATTTATATGATAAAGGAACCCAATGATCCTTTGTAAACCTTCAACCACCAATTTCAGAGAGCCCTAAAATGATGCATGGGTCCTTTCATCCCGTCCACCAAAGTGACTATCCAGACCTATCTCAATGCTCTAGACCCATTTTTTGCAACCTACCTCTAAAGAACCACCACTTCTAATGAAAAGGACATCCTAGAAAAGGTTTACAACCTCACCTTAGAGCTATCCTGAAACTTGAGTAAGGCTCTTGATGGCACCAGAAAAAGTGTGTCATACAACATGCAACCTGGGGGAAATTCTCATGTAGGGAGGTATAACCCCAATTTGGAAATGGGTGCCCCAATGATGAACTTAGTACCCTAGTACATCTACCCACCCATGACCAAACTCCTCTAGGCCCAGAGTATGTGCCTTGGGTAAAATTGCAGCAATCAATGTCTCAATCCTTCGGAGTACCCTTCTTCCATACATTTGTATCTGGGGGATTACCTCTCACAACTCTATGTTCTTTTGCAACTAACCCCCCACTTTAGTTATCACACTGCAAACCAACTACCCAGCTATTCATTGAGGTTGAATCTCTCTGGCGACTCATTTCTTCACTTTGTATAGACATGGGCAGCTCAAGATAGGGCCCTCCACATCCTATAATCTGAATTCCTCTTAGCGAGGAATTATCTTTTTAGGAAAATGATTCCCTAACAATTTTGAGGCCTAGAATTATTATAAAAACAACAAAAATGGTAATGCTTTTCCAAAAAACTAGAAATGAAACAATACAACAAACAATGGGGGTGCCCCCCAAAATAGTCTAGCACTCAAGGGAGTGAAAGTTCTAGTCACTTCATGCAACTTATTGAATTCCACCCCTTGACTTCATGGTTCCGGCTGCATGACACTGGTTCACATTCCAAGGTAAATTATGTAACTTTGGAGAAGATTATTCAAATCTCCCACTCTGATAGGAAGAAACTAGCTGACTAAGCCCGTCTAGAATCCCCTACTGAGCCTCAGCACAATGGTTTTTCTTATGAGTCTATCTTCTATGAAGCAAACAAAGAGGATGAAGAAGAACCCAATCTACAAGGGCTCTTCAAAAATTCCATGCTGACCTTTGAAGCCAATGCTTTCACTAATTCTCAAACTCCCTATAACACAAGGATTCAATCCAACAAAGGTCCCTTCACCAAGTTGACTCCCCCGAAGAGTATAAATCTCCTGCTAGACCCCTTTGTAAATGTTAACCCACCTCCTTTAAAAGGACCTATCCCTAGTCATTCCTGAGATTCCATGGGAAAGAACCAATGGCTTCTGAAGGGGTGAATCAACATTATGAAGGTGATGAAAAATACTACCACCATGATGAGCTTAATGGATGTATTACTCAGTTGTCCCAAGAAGAGGAAATCCCTCTTGCAGTACTTAGAGAACCCAAAAATCTATAACCACCCACTAAAGATCATTACTTTTGATGACGCCAATGCTACTATATTTTGGGGAAATACAGAGGATCCTCATTTTGTGCTTGGTCTCAAGATCCATGGGAAAAAGATACACAACTTCCTTGTGGAATTTGGTGCTTTGAGCAATGTCATGCCCTTGTCTATTTGTAAGAGGCTTGGATTATCCCTCACACCTTCTAAAGTTGCAGTAGTCTAATTGGAAAAGCTTGCTGTCAAAATGGTGGGTGAGATAAAAAAATGTTGATGTATAGTTTTTCCATGACCCATGGGTGTCTACGATTATTGAAATCCAAGTGGTTGATATCCCCAAGACATAAAGGATGCTACTAATTTAGAATTGGTCCAAGACCCTAAATGGGTATATCTTGACCAACTTCTCCCACTTATATCTCCCTTAGAGAGGGAAATCTAACCAGATCAAAGTGGAAAGAGAACCCCAGATGAAACAAACCCTCAGTGACTATGGGTAGGTGAGTGAAATATAATTCATTGAATTGGAATCTAGCTTTTACAAGGCTAAAGAGATCTTAACTCTAGATTTCATTCCCGGTGGGGTGTTTCTCAATGAGGACCCCATTATCACCTAGAGGGTTCATGATCTCATTATACACTTGAAACAAGATGTTGATTCTCAAAATGTTAACTCATCCCTAAATACTCTCTTAACAAATATATGGTATCGAGTGCACTTCCAAGAACATTCTGAGTTGGAATATACACCATGTGTCAATGCTACCAATTTTTGTCTCTTGAATTTCCAAGCCAAAAAATGTAAAGAGACTATGGGATGAAGTGGTCCACCTGTGAGCACATCTAAAGGAATACTTGTTGAGGAATCCCCAGCTGAAATTCCTCTAGAGGAGGTTTTGACCCCTATGTCTTTCTCTCTAGAAGACATGCCAGAACCCCCTCCCCCTTACAAACCAATGACATTGACTACTCTCCCTTCTAGACCCCACTACATAGATAATGACATGTGGATCCTAAAGTTTGATGGATCCAAATCCAAGGAGGGCTGCAGGGCTGGGGTAGAATTTTATCAACCCCTAAGAAAAATCCATCCTCACATCTTATCGGTTGTAGTTTGACTGCTCCAACAATTTTATGAAGTACGAGGCCTTGACCCTCAAACTTTTGTTCACACTAAGAAAGGGAGTCACTTGTCTCGGGGTAATGGGTGACTCAGAACTCATAGTCAAGCAAGTTTGGAGCCAGTATACATGTCATGATAAATGACTAGTAGCATATTGTAATAGGGCATTGAGTTTGATAGAAGAATTTGATGGCTTTGGCATTGAGTTGATCCCTAAGAAGTGGAACTATGTTACCAATGCCCTTGTCATGTTTTCTAGTACCCTTGAATCCATGGTGGGTTCTCAGATCCATAAATTATCTATGGGAATGGTCCCCACACCCTCTTTCCCTAATAACATAACTCATTTCTAGGTCTTCAAGGATGATAAACATATCCTTACCTTCATGGAAAACATTGGTGTTTTCAAAGACCAAATCATTGAAAAAGAAGAACATGACGATATGGGACAAGGTGACGATGAAGATGGGATCCTTGAAATTCCTACTAATACTATCCCAAAGGGGTTGGTATCCATTGAAAGGATCTTTGACTCAGACCCTCGAGTCAAAGATATAATGTCCCAATCCTCTGAAGGAGGAAAATACAAGAAAGTGAATATTAGAATGGGCAATGAAGAAAAATACGTGCACATAGGTAACTCTTTCTCCCATGACAAAAAGGAGGAGATACTTGTGGTCCTCCAAGAATATATTGACATAATCTCCTGGGGATATGAATATCTTAAGATGACACATACAATCCCCTTGAAGCCAAATGCCAAACCTTTTAGACAAAAATAGAGACTGGTCAACTGCCTTATAGAACCATTGATTTATTAGGAGGTTCAAAAGTTTATATCCAACCGAATCATCTTCCCTATCAGACATACCATGTGGGTAGCCAACCTAGTCCCAGTCTAGAAGAAGAATGGGGAGATCAGACTCTATGTAGATTTCTGCAATTTGAATAAGGCATCAAAAAATACAACCATACCCTTCCTTCAAAAGAAGTGCTCCATATCGTAAATGAGTCTTAGATGATGTCCTTTCTGGATGGATACTTTAAGTATAACCAGGTCATGGTTAAATTTGAAGATAGAATGAAAATGATGTTCACCACCAAGTGGGGAATGTTTTGATATAGGAGGATGACATTCATACTAATCAATGTTGGGGCCTTTTTTTAAGAAAGCCATGGATATTTATTTTGAGGGGTTAATTAACAAATGAATAATCATATATATGGATGATTTAACAGTTTTCTCCCAAGATAGGCGTGACCACCCCACCCACCTTGCCATAATATGTGAGAGGTGTTGCCAATTTGGTATTTCCCTTAACCCCAAAAAATACATATTTGGGGTCATAGAAGGGAAAGTTTTAGGACATCATCTCTAAGAAGGGTATATCCATAGACACAAAGAGACTAGAGGCATTGCTAAATTTTTCAGATGCCCAACACTAAAAAGGAAATGTGGTCTTTCATCAGGAAAATCAATTTTGCCTGATGTTTCATCATGGGGTTCACCAAGGTTGTCAAAACCCTTAACGACATGATGAAAAAGGATGTAAAAATCCAGTAGAGCCCGGAGGAAAAGCAAGAATTTTCCAAAATCAAGAAGGCTATCATGGATGCCCCTGTCTTGGTATGTCAAGACTATTCCCTCCTATTTTATATATACTCTTTTACCTCTGTCCACTTTGCTACCGCAATATTTAACCAAAAGGTCAAAGGGAATAATGAACCATCTCTTTTATGAGCTCCCCCTTCAAGAATGCCAAAGTTCAGTATTCACCCCTTGAGAAGTAGACATTCACCCTCATCCGAGAAGTAAAGAAGTTCTGAGATTACATTCTCTGTAGCAAGATATAAACTGTCATTACTGATCAATCCGTAAAATATTTACTATTGCAGAATGAATTAGGAAAATGCCAGAGGAAGTAGATGACTATTCTCCAAGAATACAACCTCAAAATGCAACCTATAAAATTGGTCTGGAGATAGGGATTGTGCAAATCCATGGCCGAAGCCAACTCATACATTGAATTTCAAACTTATACAGTACAGTCCCTTACCCAAGACCCCTACTATCTCAACTTGGTATACTTCTTGTTGAATAACCAGTTCCTCGAGGGGCTCCTTCCCAACAAATGTTGGGTGCTTCAGTTCAAAAGGACACATTTTATGATCAAGAATGAGACACTTTTCCACAAAAACTATGAAGGTATTTACCTTTGATGTCTTGATCAGGAACATACCACAAAAATGATAAAATAATTCCATGGTCATTTTGGAACTAGGCACGGGTCGGTTGACACGATTTCCCACCAAATTTTCTGGGCCAGGTACTATTGGCCCCACATTTTTAAAGATGTCTATGCACATGAGAGGAAGTGCCACACATTCCAGACCGCTACCTCACAAGAGAAGAGATCGACAATGCCTCTCCATTTTGTTTTCAAAGAAAGACCTTTCGCCCAATGGGGATTTGATTTTGAAATAAATTCCAGCTCATCCACAAATCACCGATACATCCTAACTTCTACAAATTATTGCACCCGATGGTTGGAAGTCATGTCATGCAAAAGCAACATGGAAGATGCGATAATTAGCTTCATCGAGGAAAACATAGTCACCAGGTTTGGAATGCCTTTCGCTCTTGTATATGATAATGGTCTAGCATTTTCCTCAGCAACCTAGCTATTACAGCGGGCTTAGTACAAAAACATTACCCTAAAGTTTTCTAGTAATTATTATCTTCACGGTAATGGAGTAGAAGAGTCAACTAATAAGTGTTTAATGCTGAATGTGACCTCTCAATCCAACAAGAAACCCAACATAGTCCTTATTCAATCCATTTGATTTGCAGAGACAAACATGAATTGTTTGTTCTACAAATGATTGAGACGACCTGTTGCCTCCTAATCAGGAGTGATTGTTGTAGTGTACCCTCAGAACGAGATCCAACAACCTGACCTTCTCTAATACGGAGGATTTTTAGAGTGCAAGTGTGTGAAGAACAGTCATCAAATGTGAGAAATCCGCAACTAGATATAATGAAAAATGACGCTATTCTATGAATTGAGCATGATTAAGACATGAAAGATGAATTGCAACTATTCTAGAAATGAAATGCAAGTAAGCTAGAATTGATTAACTAATTGAAATTG